>CM023481.1:301826864-301968759 GCA_013339685.2 Hyalomma asiaticum
GGGGGGGGGGGGGGGTGGGTCAATTTTTCACGAAGGGCCCGGCATGCCATTACACAGTTGTTGCGCTTTCTCAAGACGACTGGTTTGGGTGAACGCCTTTGACAGTTGGACTTGTCCGACAACGTCTTTTTCATTATTCCCCTTCCTTCTCTCTCTCCCATCTTTCTATTCCCCCTTCCCACTCCCCCAGTGTAGGGTAGCCAACCGGACGCCCTTCTGGTTAACCTCCCTGCCTTTGTGTTTTCCCCTTCCTCCTCCTCCTCCATAGAGAAATTCGCGAGTCATTCCTCATAGACAAGTTTAAACGCTGTCTCATCTGATATAAACGAAGATGTAGGCAAACTAACGTTTCTTTCGGCGCGGAACTAGCTCTAGTAAGACCGCAGCCTAATCGTAGCCATGTATGCGCAAATTCTTGCTACCCGCTTTCGTTGAATATCTTCCCCCTACTTTCAGTTGCCGATCTTCGCACACTTTCAAATTGTAACATTGAAGCGTTCTTTGAAATTCACTATTGTTTGTTTGCTATAAAATTTGTTTCTTTGCTGAAAAATTGGTTTTCTTCGTTTGTTTGTCGGCCTTTACATTGCTATTCCCGCGATATGCTTCATGGAAACGCCGGCTCTGTCAGATGTGATACGCGCTTTTGCAGTGACCTGTTCGCACCGTGCAGGATTTGCATTGATTACTGTGTGATAGTGAGAGAGCACGTGCTAGGGGCCCCTTATACCATTGTGTACTTAATTAAAGGGCCACTACACAGGCGCTACTCTTTTTTTAAGTCGCCCAAACAAGCTCACTCAATCATAGAGAAGGTTGCGGCGATCACATTCTGCGAATATGACAGCGCTGCGCGCCACACAGACGCCGTATTTCAAAAAACAATTCCCGCGCCTCTTTCCTGCGATTGACCAGTCGCTCTCGCATCCTAGGTGTCGCGTTGTACCGCGAACAACTTTGCGCAGTTGTAGCTCGTTGATTGGTCGAAACGAGGTCTATGTCAGATCCTGTAGCCATCCCACCGGCAGTAAGATGGCCCCTAATGTTGCAGTTGCAGTAAGATAGCCCCTAATGTCGCTCGTAGCGAAATTAGCACCTTAAAATATGCCCCTAAGGAACGGTTGATAACGCACGCATGCAGACCATACTGAAGAGACCACAATGGAAGATGCTAAGGGCTGGCCATACCATTAACTCTCTGGGCCTGTTCGGGCCTGCAGTCTGCGTGCATCGTCGGTGCGTCGCTCGTAGCGTGTTAGAGGGTGATAATTTCGGTGGGCGCGAGCGCCTTGTCACGTGGTACATAAGCAAATCTCGCGCACTTTCTTAGAATCCTGAAACCACTGGCACCTATTAGCATGAAAAGATATGTGCACTCTGATTAACATGACTTACGACACTGCCCTTCTACATTTCGCGTTTAAACGAATGGTTTAAGATTTCGTCAATTAATAATAATTAATTGTCTGAGGTATTTAAAAACAATAATCCCAGATGGTCAATACGATGGTAAACATTATTAATTGCATTATCGCAATGCACACATGGATATTTTAAAGCAGCGGCGCAAGTTAACTGAAACACTCTGTTTGACAACGAGACTAACACTGTGTAACCCTACTTACCGCAATATATAAAAAGAAATGCAAAACTTACTAACGAAAGACTTAGCTTTCTCAGTATTTCCAGTAGCTTATGGATGACGCCGTATTGGTTACTTTTGACCATCTTGGGATCTGAAACATGCGTTCGTAGCACGTTACACGAGCGTTTTAGCATTTCACCGGCTTCGAAATCCGGCCACCATAGTGCGTAGTCTAAACTAACGTGGCGGATAAACGTACAGAGCATCGCCTCTCAGTTCCTGGTGTTTGTTTTGCTATTGCTATTCTAGGGATTGCAACATGAGAGTTACCATAGGAAGTGAGTGCTCCGCCTGCGTTGCTGACTCTAGTTAACTTCCTCTCCCATTGTTCTTCGCCCGCTCATCCCGCTAGCAGCGAAAGGGTTGATAAGCTGCCAACCAGGGAACCGAAGGCGGGCTCCTTCACCTGCTGGCACCTTGAGGGAACGAGTGCTCCGACCATCTTGTTGTTAAAAACAACGTTTAATCATTAATATCATGCGCGCTATCCCTATGGTTTGCGAGTTCACAGTATCCTATAACCGCGTGAAGGCGTGGGACCTTTTGAGTGCGCGAATTCCTTCAAAGTACTAACTAGGTATCGCGCAAGCACGGGATGAAATTGCAGTTTCGCGACTGCCAAAGGGCAGTCAAGTACTCCCTTGCTCTCCGCATAGGAGCACAGTGATAGGTGCAGGGCTCCGCGTAGCCCACAATGCTTTGCAGTAATTAGCGCGGCATTTTTGAAAGCCCGCAACGGAGTGAATGCAGATTCTGTCTAGATTCTATACAAAAGCATGGGTTCGTTATGGTGTCCCTCTGATGGCACATGGTTCGTGTGCCGGAATTCAGAAGCAGTGCAAGTCGCGGCAGATTGTCTCCTTGGAAAGCTGGGCCTCGTACTCTAATTTCGGGATCTTCGATAGTGCCTTCGATCGGGAGCGCCTCTATATTGTTACCATAAACGCGCACGTGTAAAAGTGCTCACTGCGTGAAGTAAATCTTACAAGTGCGAATAGTGCCCTTTGTGACCGAATCGGAGCAAGAATCGAGTAGTGGGAGAAAGGAATCGAATCAAATATCGTGTGTATTCAAATAATTCTCGAATATTGAACAGCCCCTCTTACAGGTAATATAAAACGATGCTTGCTTCCTTGCGTTCGCAACTTCAGCATTGAAGGCGCAGATGTATAATCCGGATGAGATAAGCAGACCCTTCGTATCCATGGAACTGTACAAAAAAGTGCGAATTATTGTACAGCCGATAAGGTTACGCTGTCCGACCGAAGTAGCTTGCTGCACTTCATAAAACCTCATGTTTTATGTCTATAATATCTCGGCAAGGGTGGAATTTATGGTACTTTCTTATCAATGTTGTGCTTATTTTGACAGAGTTAACATTTTGAAATATTCACGAGCTATGCGAGAAATATCTGCCTCATCGATTAACCGCTATTCGATTCGAAGATCGAGTCGTAAGGACACCATTTGATCCTATATTCGAAAAATTCGACTATTCGCAAACCCCTTAGCACATCTTCTCCAGGCACCTTAATAGCACCGACACTACGAAATAAACCAGTTAAAATAAAGTGGATCAGGTGCGCTGAAGCACAGCTATACAGGGTGCTTTTTTTAGCTGCAACACATTTTTAAAATTAGAAAAAACATAAATCGCGGGAATGTCTTGTGTACCATTCGAGTGTACGGGTTGGCGGCCTCTAGATACAGGACAATTACCGCACTTGTATGCATAATTAGCGAAATTACGCTAATTAACTTTTTAATTATGAGCAATTGGTGGCTATAGTAAATGAGTACTTTGGAGCCCGTCCTCGACACTACCTGTCCCAACGATCAAATTTTGAATAGCGGAATGCATGTCGGAGCTACGCGAACAATTAGTTCCCCGGGGCAGGCTCCTTGAAACCGGAATCGGAAGGGAAGAGCGCGTCTGTGACGTCGATGTCACCGCCCCCACGGCTTTCGTCACTCGCCCGCGGAGACCAACGTCGCAGATAAGAAGGAGATAACGCAAGCTGCTTGCGCGGCTGGAGCGGCGGTGACACGGGCGAGTGGCGAATGACGAAAGCCGTGGGGGCGGCGACATCGACGTAACAGACTCTCTTTTCCCGGCCGATTTCGGTTTCAAGGAGCCTGCCACGGGGAAATAATTGTTCGCGTAGCTCCGACATGCACTCCGCTATTCAAAATTTGATCGTTGGGACAGGTAGTGTCGAGGACGGGCTCCAAAGTACTCATTTACTATAGCCACCAATTGCTGATAATTAAAAAGTTAATTAGCGTAATTTCGCTAATTATGCATACAAGTGCGGTAATTGTTCTGTATCTAGAGGCCGCCAACCCGTACACTCGAATGGTACACAAGACATCCCCGCGATTTATGTTTTTCTAATTTTAAAAATGTGTTGCAGCTAAAAAAAACACCCTGTATGATTCATATATGAAGTTATCTTGAACGTGCCTTTTCTTAGTCCGAAGTAAGGTAAATCCTCAGTGTGAGGCGCGCAAATTTAACGGCACGCTGTTGAATTTGGGCACGGACGTTCCAAAGCGAATAAGGAACTCCCTATCTGATTCCCGATATCGAGCTCCCAGTCACCGAACCTTCTTACTCGGAGCTTCGCAATACATAGATGAAGTCAAGATGCAGAGTTTGGCCACTTAGTTCCTGATATGGCGCACGGCTTAAGTGTCTTGGAACCTTCTCCCGTGCAGTTGGTTGCTCGCAGACATCATGGTGGAAGCTGCCTGTGCCATCTGTGTGGTTTCTGCTCGCATGGGAGCATTCCAAGCTCGCTCTTTTCACAGTTTTTGTTGAGCTCGCTGGGTTGCGTGAGATTCTCCACTACGCGAACCTTGTTACCCAGGACAGTTAAACTTCAAAGAAATCCTACTGCCGGTTCCGGGACAGCCTGCACCCATTTTTTTTTATCCGATGGGGAACCAGCGACAGCGCGATTTTGGACGCGCGTCTATGTGCAGCCAAGGAGGGCACTCAGCCACGTCGTCATTAGTAATAGTTGCACCATGGCAGGCACAGCAGCAATAGTTTCAGTAATTTGGTGTAGTACAATAGCCTACTCCTTTCTCTTGTGACATCGTCTAACCGATTGTGATAAGTCTGTTTTAAGCGGCCTCAAGCGCGTTTCCATACTTAAGGGGTACCTCGTATCAGCGATTCTTCTCGCAGTACATAAGGGTCGAACCACATGCACGCGATTTTCGAGCGCCAGCGGAGGGCCATCTCTCGCTGTCGCCTGTCATGTCGCCGATTTCTGGCCAGCTAGAAAGGCGCACTTGTCGCCACGTGATTTCGCAACAACATGGCGGCAACTAGTTACTTGCTATTCGCATCGGCAGTAAGGAGCAAACCTTAAAATGAGCCTTTCCTTAATCTCATGTACTAAAGGGTACAAAGTATTCGCGATGTTCTGCAGTCATTATTCAGAAAACAGGCCGATTTTGACACTGCTAAACCTAAGTCGCCGCCGCAAGCCTCAAAACTGGATGGGTTCTTATTCACCGGATGGCGCAACATGCAGCGCTTCCAACTAGCGCCTTGACATCTGTTTTTGATGGCAATGACGGTGCATTGTTCTAGAACTAATGCAGTAAAGTGAGAATGTTGACTTTAAGCACGTTTAATTATTTTTCAGCGGTGTATGACTCTACTTATTCACACAACGACATAAATATGGCCATGCCCCCGAAACTTCCACGCGCAGATGCTGACGGTGCGCCAAGTCTCGGAGGCCATGTATACCACCAGTATGTCTTTTATTTATTTATTTTTTTTGCCTTGTAGCCTAGCCTACATGTGGTTGCTCCAGCCCGTTACGAGTCATTGCAACAGTGGTTGCCTGTCGCTGTCGTTACAATATCGTGTGCATGTGATCAGGCCTTAAGCTGACAAAGAATAACGCCTGAGGTTCTGACAATATTCATTCAACATAAACGCCAAATTTTCATACTTTATTCTTAAGTCAAATGTAGCACCCAATTTTACAACAGTTTACATACTGTACGTGCCACCCTCATTATTAAAATTTCTTCTGCCTTACCAGGGTAGCACAGGGAACCAAAAGAAAGTGTGCTAAGTCACACGCCATTATATACGTATACCATATGAGCAACTCAGGGTGCATCGCCATAGGCAAGTGTTTGCAGCCGCTGAGAAATTTCTGTTTGAATCAGGACAATTTCCTTCATAAGTTCCTTAAAGGGACAGACAACCACCCAAAACTTCGATTTAGATTACCCCACTGGCGGAAAGATAGTGTTTTGCACTGGCTCAAACAATGCCACTTTTTTTCATTAAACATGGGCTTATGTTTTTATTTCTTCATGCAAAGTCGCGAAAACTGACGTTTCGTAATTCAAGCGGGAAACATACGATCTAGAGTTAGAGTGCGGTCACGTGACCTTCAACAAATTTACGCAACATTTTATCTGTTTATTAGTATCGGACAGCATGAAGCTTTTGATATTATAAGCTTTTTCTCACTTTATACAATGTGCAGATAACCCTTCGTTTGTAGCGCGCGTTGCTACTGCGCGCTTTTGCCGTCACGTGCGAAAACGTGGTTTCTGATCTAGCTGACCTGGCTTGGCTCGGCTATCGCCAGAACGACGGCGCCGAAGCCCCCCCCCCCCCCCCCCCCTTGTTCGTTTCATGACGTAGGCGCGGACATGCGAAAGAACGCCTTACAAATAGAAGATCGGCCTGGCCAACAATGCCAACTCATCGAACGGTTTTTTTATTTCAAAGGGCAGTCGAAAACGTCAAAATGTAGGGAGTTAATCACGGCTACGCTCACTCCTGCGAAAGCAGAGCGATGTCCGGAAGCGAGGCGGATTATCGGCATCGCAATCACTTTTCAACATTGCTACAGTGCGCACTCTGCCTTTTTTTAGAGGCGTCTCAGATCGAAAAATTGCGCGTGCGAAATATCCACGCGCTTTGGAAGTAACTGCAGGTGAAAACAGTACAGGAGGAGAGCTTTTCATTGCCTCATAAAAAACAGGTTCCTTAAAAATCAGTTGTCAGTCCCTTTAATAACATTTGCCATCGCATTCTTGTTTTGATCTCAGCAAAATTCTGTTCATGTCACTAAACCTAGTGATATCTAACTTCTTATCTTTTTAACTCACCGTACTCTTGGTGATGTTGAGCGTGAGCCCTACATAAAGGAAACTCTGCCGACGAAACGCCATAATAAGAAAATATTTATCCTCGTTCTAACTATTCCTGTTGTCATGAAGCTTCGATTCTCTCGTAAAGCCACAGGCATGTTTTTCTTGTCACCCAGACATTTATTAACATTGATACTAAGCAACTGCCTGCTTAAATCGGCTTCTTTCTTTGTTCATTCTTTTATCGTTGTAATTTTTAGTGCGTTTAAATAAACTTATCTCCTGTGCATCTGGGACATTTAATTTTTAATTTATTGTAAATTTGCAAGGCAGATTTAATTTCTATATTATCTTAGGGAGTCTCGAACAATCCATTTAGTGGATATCAGTCATTAGTTCAGAGAAAACAACTATACCACGACTAATTCTGTTATAAACGTGACATGCTTTAAATCATAGTTGTGTCCGTCCGATTTATGGGCAATCCCACTGAGTGGGTAGGTGTCATTATTTCTGGATCATCAGTATAATCACCATCACCGTAACCTTTCAGCGTCCTCGTTCAAGCGGTGTGCAACGTCTCGAGTTAATATAGTTATTATCTCATCAAGAAACGAAGAAAGAAACGCAAGCTATACTTCTCCAGCGTTTAAGAATACACGATAGCTGCGACCGGACGTGCAACGACGGGTGAGTCATTGGAAGTGGGACTGTTGGGCTACAAAGTATCACGATCGCGCCGCTTGTGACTCGCAACCGACGCACCATGCATATTTCTCACTTGTCACTGCTAGCACTTAATCTCGCCTACAAGCTTGGAAACTCCGCATGTCGTACGTCCATCAGCAATGCTTTGCAGACAGTGCTATCATTTCCTTTGCGGTGCACGTCTAGAAGTTTCTCATATCGCAATTTTCCTTGCAATGAATGTGAGGTTTTTTTACATTCGGCCCACGCATCCCCGGCTTAATATTCCCGGCTTTTTCTCTTTTTGTTTTATTCTCTTGCACCAGATCTTTCAGTGGCTACAAGCATAGCACTTGCGCTGAAACGTTGTTTTTGTTTTTATACGCGAATAACTGCAACCATGAAGGCAGTGGATTGAAGTACAGACGAGAAAAAAAACAGTTTATTGAACCAGCTGTGGGAAACATATCTCAATTGCGCAATATTTTACAGTGGTCAAATCTAACAAAAATTGCGAATTTCTTGCACATAAGCTATTTGCAAAATTTCCACCCAATCATGCTGTCGAATAGCACATGCTGTAAATAGGGTGGCCAGTGTATTCCAAAAAGAGATAACTGTCAGGAAGAACAAGCTTGTGCACTTCGATCGCAATAAACAGCTTTTTATGCAGCTGTAGGCAGCTACCTTATGATTAATATGATTGACCTTTGAGTCTAAGGAACAAACGTAGGAGGGGTACGCTTCAACTGTAACATGTGCTCGCTATTCATATTCCCTTTGTGTGTTTCAAAGAACACAGATCTACCCGCGCTTACGGCAGACGCTGCTCGCTTTCATGACCGCATCGGTGCGCAGGTCTTCAAAAAACTTTAATAAGGTCATCGAAAATCCAAGAAAAGTTGCCAAGCAGCGGCAATTGCAACTTTCGGTCGTTTTTAAGATGTAGAAATGAAATACAATAAACGAGAATATCACAGCGCTTGTCCAAGACCACAATGTACGGGTGGTTTTGTCGAGCATTTCGAAGCGTTTTGACATACATATATGTGTGTGTGTGTGTGTGTGTGTGTGTGTGTGTGTGTGTGTGTGTGTGTGTGTGTGTGTGTGTGTGTGTGTGTGTGTGTGTGTGTGTGTGTCATAACCTCTTGTTTTCTTTTAAAGATGGAAATTGTACTTCATTGATACACTCCTACAGAAGAGATTGCGAGCGTTCTTATTCTTTTTTTCTTTTTTCAAAATACATGCGTATCAGTTCTTTAATATTGTGTGCGGTCCGACGAGATTTCTGCTTTTTTACCGGTTTCATATGATGTGTGAATCAATAGTGATTGATGATTGATTTGTGGAGTTTTACGTCCGAAAACCAGCCATGATTATGAGATACGCCGTAGTGGAGGTCTCCGAAAATTTCGATCACCTGGGTTTGTTGCATGAATGTCCGGAGACGAACGTGGAGCTGTAACAAGCACTTTATTGCTACATCGTGCCGCAAGCACGGAGGTACAAAAAGGAAGTGGCCAGCCTTGAAACATGTCAGCTTTACAACTAATTGCAGTCGGGTCACATATCTGGCAGCTTAGCTGGCCGTTGTTATCAACAACACATTCTTCAACGTGCACTGACATCGCACAGTACACGGTCCTCAACATTTCGCCTCCATCGAAATGTGTGAATCAAGATTGTAAGGCCCAGAAAACTTACTTTCCTCTTCGTTTTTCTTCACAACTCCTCGCAAAAAAATAAAAGCTAATCTCACAAGCTGCGTAATTTAAAAGGGAACATGCTTGACCTTAAACGCGTATTCATATTAAACAAAACTACGTAATTGTGTACCCATAGGGTAAAAATAAACGAAAGAAGCTGCAGTAGAAAAAACGCATTCTGTGTTCATATTGGCCATAGATTGCGCTCCGAATCCCTCAATATATTAAAAAAGTGTCACGTATTCCACTCAAACAGGACTCTTAGCATACTTTTTTTTTCTTTTTAACGAAAGCATAAAAAGGTCTTCTGAACCAAGATGTGTCACGAGACTTTTGGGTAATACCCGCCTTTCGCAGGTTACGTTTACCCTTGTATCACAGAGACGATTTGTTTCTGTAACCTACATCGCCCCCACCCGCCTTTCCTTTTTCCTTCGTGCTATTTTTTTTCTTTTGATCTCTTTATTTTATTTTTCATAGCCTCCAAAACACAGCCAGCTGTAGTAAACGTTTTCGCATACCCGTTTGTTAATTCTCCAGCAGTCCGCACGCACGCGCGCGTAATAGAGTTACGCAGGGTAACCAGTCTACCCTCTCCTGTTAGGATGTGGGCGTCGGTAGTCCTCTGTCAGTTGTTCACTCCTGTTTACCTCGTATGTTCCCAACACTGCACGTGACCTTCATCCTTTTCACGCGTCTTTTGTCGTTGCGATGAATTGAACTTGCTTTGCGTTTAACGCAAATGGCTCGCTACTTTCTTTAAAATCGCGCCTCGCACGTCGCTGTGCGTTTCGCCTGACACTTTGCGCGTAAAAGGACACCGCGAAAAGGCGAATAAGACGCTCCCTATCTGACTCCTGATAGCGCGCTCCCAGTCACCGAAACCTGCTTACCCGGAGCTTCGCAATACATAGTTGAAATCAAGAAGCAGAGTGTGACCGCTTACTTCCTCCTCTGGTGTACGGCTTAAATATCTTTGGAACCGTCTCCCGGGCAGCTAGTTGCTGGCCAGACACCATGGTGCACGCACTGGCAGCTGCTTGTGCCGTCTGTGTAGTGTTGTGCTCCCGTCTGGTGCTTGCCGATGAGTAAGTACACCAATAGAGTGTTTTATTCGGCGACTTTGGATGTAATAGTGTTATGGCTTGTATATTATGTCATTCCCCCTTTATTTCTGCGTGCAACAAACGTGCGATATCAGGGTGAGATGTGGTTAGTAGGACTGTTTTTTTTTTTAGATGGACAATAATAGGAAAAATAAGAAAAAGTGCCCTTAATCATTAATCCTCAGTATCCCAGTGGAACTTAGCTGGCTAAATTCCGAAAGAGTTCTGACCCTTTTTTTTTTTAGCCCGTTGGTGTCGGATCCAATCTATTGCGATTTTAGACATTGCTTAGGGTGTAATTTTACTTCTAATTTTATGCCGCGAAGCAGTGGAGCAAGGTGATGTACACTGGCAGGACTGAACATGTGGCGGGAGCGATTGTAAATGTTCTTTAAAGCTGACAAAAGGTAGTAAAACTGCTAGCGACTCGCGGTCCTTGGTTTTAAGGCCAACTTGAAACACCTCTGCACCCAACTATTTTGTAATTGCTCAAGTTTCTATTAAGTGCAGCTGGACTACCCTCGTCACAAGGAAATCAGACATGAATGTTGTTTTTACTCTGTGCCTCTGCAAAACATTTAAAAAGAGAACAGACAGGTATAACAGGTAAAAGTAATAATTGGTAACAACGCTGGACTAATGAAACCACTCAGTTAAGCTTCATTTATTCTAAGGCGCAAGGCAACAGAGACACCGCGAGTGGTTGTGAGCTTTCCGTGATAATGCGGGGAAACAAATGGCTTCCCAGCCGTCTTGTGTATGGCAGTCGAGGTTTCGGGATATCCGTGTACCCCACTGGCACACTTCATGTGTGCAAATGCACAACAGAACAAGCCAAATGAATCGTGTGAAACGCTTGGCTTAAGGCGATGTCTTAAAGCCACTATTGTTTAGACGTAGTAACAACAGCGTCAAATTCACCTGCATGATGCTCTTAACCTATACACAATTTAAATGCACTTCATCTCTCCTAAGCATGGTAATGTTTTAGTTAGCGTCGTCTACAAGCTTGGTCTTGCAAATTTAAGCCTGCAAGGGCATTCGCGTGGGCATGATGCGATCCCCTAGCTTCTATAAGCCGGTGTCACGTACGATCCTCGCATTCGCCGGGCGCACATTTCTCTCTTCTTTGCACTGCTGCCTTTCTTCGAAAAAGCTAGCTCGCTCGAAATGATTAAAGCAGCCGAAGACCTTTCGAGCAGGCGCTGCGTAGTAACACGCCCGCTAGAGCCCACAGGACAACCGCTGGTCACGCCTGGCCAGAATAAGATAGACGTGCGCTACTGGCTCAGAATTGCGGTGAACCTGAACCCCTGCCAACGACGAAATACGTCAAGCCAGAAGCTGGCTAAATGACTGCAATCCATCCAGGTGAGAGAAAGATCACTGAAATGAGCGTGAACGGACACTTTCGCAACTGCGGCTTCTTGGAAGAAATGATTCACACGGTCCCGACAGGCTATCGCAGTCTCTTCGCCGAACCAGGCCGCACTCCCACAGAGCGCAGATAGGTTAAGGCGGTCAGATTCTCTCTTGAAGGTACGTCGCGCTTTCGGTCTGGCAACAGTGTTATCTTTATGAAAACCGCGAGAACGCGGTTTTCAAGACGTAAAATATCGAGACGTAAAACCGCAGGAGTTAACACATTTATTGCACTCTTAAGTGACGCACCAGTGAGACCAACACGTTATAACGCAAAGCGGCAGTGCCGCCCGTCGCCAGTGAACACGAGTATTCCGGCCATGTCCATAAGAAAACAGCTCAGTGCTGAACAAAGGTGATTCATCCCGCGGACATAAATTAGTGACATAGGATTAGTGATTAGCATAATTATACAACAAATTGTATAATTATGCGGGGTCACTAATGGGTCACTAATTAACCGAGGGTCCCACTACAGTTCTTTCACTTTGGGACCCTCGCCTGTACATTTGTTGATCTTGTACTACTTTTTTTAAAGCAATAAACTGAAACTGAAACAATAGATAACTTTTTAAGTTTTCCCTAAAATCATAAATATGCATTATTTCTTTTATATCACGAGAAAGTGAATTCCATAATGAAATTGATGAAAACAAAGCAATGCTCATTTTGCCATAATTCGTGCGTACTTTGGGTAGCAGAAGGTTAATATGGATCGCGAATCTGGTTCTATTGCGATTACTCAACAAGGCGGCAGAAAAAATGTCGATAATGAGAGTGCGGTGTAATATCCTGAAAAACAAAACGCACATATTGTAAATATACAGTTCGGAGATGGGTAGTATGTTAAGCTGGACAAATATATAGGATGTGATGGTGTCTGACGTGTAGCAGAAGTTATGAGTCGCATTGCTTGTTGTTGTAAGGTCTTCAATGGCGAAATGTGCACAGAATATGAGTTACCCCGTGATGTAATGCAATAAGTAAGATGGCTGTGTATGAATGCGCAATACAATGCTTTAAGAGTGCTTATGCTAAAGCAGTTTCGTGAGTTGACCAATGCCCTAATACCGTACGATTTTTTTTACAAACAGAATTGTTGTGATGGTGAAATTTGAGGTACGTATCAACAATAACTCCTAAAAATTATGTATGATCACTCAAAGGAATGACTACAGAGTCCACAAAAAGATGAGAAATGTTTAGTAATGTTTTGTTTGGTGAGTGAAAAAGCATGAAGCATGTTTTCGGTGGGTTTATCGGTAATCATTTAAGTTGCACCGCTCTACAAGAGAATTCAGGTCATCTTGAAGTTTAAACACGGGAATCGCAGGATCTGAATGATGAGATAAGATGGTTGTGTCATCAGCGTGAGGTAAACATGAAGAGAACTTAAGGCAATGCGGCAAGTCATTTATATGTATCAAAAATAATAGGGGGCCCAAAATAGAACCTTGTGGAACACTTCTGATAATGGGTGTAGGAATGGATGTGAAGTTATTTACCGAGGCAGCCTGAAACCTGTGAAGAAGAAAGCTCTGTAATAGGGTTAGCGCAGGACCTGTTATCCCGTAGTGCTCCAATTTGCGAAAAAGGATGGAATGGGTCAATACTGTCAAACGCCTTAGAAAAGTCAACAAACATAGATCCTGCAATGCCATTATTCTCATTAATGATCTGATTTTGTCAGTGAAACATGCAGTAGCAGTATCAGTCGAAAGACCAGCCCTAAAGCCAAACTGACAAGAAGAAAGAGTGTGAAATGTACTCAAATATTAGATAACCTTATTTCAATGAGTCTTTCCAATATTTTATCGAGGAAGGGAAGATCAGGTATGTGTCTATAATATCTCATGTTTAGTGGATCACCTTTTTTGAATACTGGCACGACTTTTGCTACTTTAAATTTCTCAGGGAAAACACCACATTTGAAACACCGGTTAAAAATGTGGCTTAGGATAGGAGCCACAAATAATCTTACAAGTATAAAAATCCACAGCATATCCACGGAGTGAATGATGATGAGTGGGCGAAGCTCCGGAGGTTCATCGTAGATCGTGCCGAGTTTCGGATTAATTTAGTTAACGCGCACGCTACGAATCCTTATGGTTCAACTACGCACAAGTGAAATCTCCCAGCGGCACTTCATTGCAAGTCAAGATATATATATATATATATATATATATATATATATATATATATATATATATATATATATATGGGTGGCCGGTGAACAGTTCTCCAGCGCGAGCAGTCGGTATTTTTCAATCAAGAAACTCGCTAGAAGACGCTGCCTGCGCCAACGTTCTCTCTCGCAGGTGAGGGCGCGTTCTCCTTCTTTGCGAGCTGGTAGAGCGCTCATCGAAGAAAGAGCGTTTCCATAGTCAACGCGCGCCTTTCGCTCTCTCTCTCTCTGTCTCTCTCTCAGAAGACAGCAGATGGAAGAGTGAGAGAGCTCGCGCGCCGGGAGGCACGCGCCGAGGGCGAGCGCGAGCCTCCCGGCGGCGCGAGGTGGCTACATACCACAGTCTCTAACCACAGTCTCTAACCACAAATATCTAGGAATAACGATTTCAAACGATTTGAGATGGGATACTCACATTGATAACATTACTGGCACAGCCCTTAAAAGACTATTTTTACTGAAGAGACGCCTTAAGCAGGCACCACCGAATACCAAACTAATAGCATATACCACCCTCGTCCGATCTGTACTGGAATATGCCAGCCCTGTCTAGTTCCCGTTTACCCAGCAACAAATTAATAAAATAGAAGCGGTTCAAAGAAAAGCAATAAGGTTTATTTTTAACAGGTATAGACAGACAGACTCACCGACACATCTACTTAATAATGCTGGCATCTTAACACTACAAAACCGAACGAAACTAACAAGACTAAAACTAATGTTTCAATTACTACACAACATAATAAAAATAGACACTTCAAGGTATATATCTTATTTTCAAGGCAGACCAACCCGTCGTAAGCATTCCCATACTCTTGCCGAATACTCTTCCAACACTAATTGCTTCAAATATTCTTTTTTCCCTCTAACCATTAAAGATTGGAACTCACTGAAACCTCCCCTAACGACCGAATCATCCATAAACTTGTTTACAACGGCGATTGAAAGCGAATTGATTGCCTCACAAAGAGCACTAACGATATTACAACATCAGTAAACCCGCTAAGCGATGAGTCTGTGTCATGTTACTAATACATAGTTCTTCTCTGCTGCTTATATGAAGGCAATGTTTTAGGTGACATATTCTTGTATTATTTTGTTTTTCATAAAATTGTTTGAGCAATGTAATCAATGGTAATGTATACTTGCTGATCCTACTCTTTGTTTACAAATGTATACCTTATCCTTTTGCAGTTGTTTTTGGCGATAATCTCGCCCATGATTTTGTTACTAAAATTGTTTTATTCTGTGTTCTTCTATCGCAATGTATAATGTATAATTTTGTATGTAATATTCACATTTTGTGATTTTATCCATATATAAACCTGTGTAAACATATAGTATTTTTCATGTGCCTTCCCTGCTATAATCTCTGAAGAGATTGGCAGTATTGTTAAATAAATAAATAAATACTACTACAGAGGAGGGAACGACCCACACCCTAAGGAGCTTCGCCCCTAAAATGCTTAGAGTGGACATCGTCTAACCCAGCTCCTGTAGCTTTTAATCCTGAAATAACTGAACAAACATCGGAAGTACAGGTAGGAAAAAGAAACATCGATTGAGGACTGCGAGAAAAAGGAGGTACATAGCAAGAGGAAGCTGCGACAGTAAGGCTAGTAGAAAAGTTAATATTAAAAGCGTCAGCGACATCACTGGCCGTGGTGAGGATAGCATCGTTGGCATGAATAGAGGTCACTTTGCTGCATGACTCAGCAGAAATTTCAAAATTCTTTTAGGAGCTGCCACTTCTTCCGTGTGTCATATTTGCAATGCTGTAGTTCATGTTCATAATAATCTTGTTTAACATTCTTTAAAAGCTGGAGTATCAATTATAGCGCAATTTTAAGCGCACATTAAACGGTAGACGTTTTGTTTTTGTTTTCATATAAGTTATCTTTCTTGCGGAGAGATCATAGGAGTGAATCAGTCAGACAAGGGCAACGTGGGGCAAAGTAGCATCTGTTAGATGATTGCAATGTGGTTGAACGCTCAAGTGCTGAGTAAATAGCATCGTAGAACCTGATCAACGCCTATTCAGGATCATTTGAAGCATATGCGCTGGACCAGTCTACGCATTCAATGAGCTTGCAGTATTTGTCCGAATTAAACAGGTTCCTACGACGTGTTACACTACTACGGATGATGGGCTTTTCAAAAAAAGAATGCAGGAATGTGATCGGTTATGTCACTCTCGATTATGCCAGCATGACTGGCGTCATCTATTCGTGATGATGTGATCAATTAATGACTGGCAGCCATCATTTGTACAGCATGTGGGTGCAGATATCAGCGGCTGAAACCCGTAGTTATAAATACAAGTCACCTACTCAAGGGTAGTCAGGCTAGAGGAATCAAGCAAATTAAAATTCACGTCACCCATAATTGTTACATTCTTGCGCTCAGCACTAAGTTTGCTAAGCAAGTGACGGAGAGCATTACAAAAGCCGTAAGGGTCACAGGAAGGTGACCGATAGACAGCAGCGAAAATACGTTTTTCTTTTTATTATTCTGACAAAGACCTGGCAAATCAATTTCCACCCAAACAGATTCACATTTCGTGACATTCCAATGTAAATCATCGCGTCTTTTATACTGAATATTATTCGATAGAAAGACAGCACAACCACCATGCGGATCACCGCTTTGATGACAATATTAGCTGGAATAACCAGGAAAACCATACAAGTCACCGTGACTGGGTGATAGCCCAGTTTCAGAGCAGAACATAGCTGAGAACTGGTGATTAAAGGGATACTAAAGCATTTTTTAAGAAATTGTGGTTAGCGTGCTATTTTATCGTTTTTCATACGGTGAACTCAAAAATCACGTCGAAAATTGGCATAAACTGCAGCAAATGGCTCTATTTTGGCAAAAACGCGCGGCGCACGTCATGGGCGGCAACTAAAACCTCGTCGCTGCCTTGGTTGAAGAGCTTCATGACATCATTGCGAGTGCCTCGCAGCACCCGACTCTGCCTTGGCTGTGCTAGTGCGCGCGCGGAAACCAACGCCGCAAACAAACGCCGCAAACCAATGCTCCAATGCGGCTACCTTGATCGTCCACAATATGATGTCATTATCAGCGTTTCACTCTGTCATCCTTCTTACCTGCACTACGCGCGCTCCGTGGGGCGTTCCCGCGGAACAAGTTCGGACGCTTATATCGCTGTTGTTTAATTAAATATTGCGGAAAGAACCGTCGTACGCATCCTATACGAGGTCACAGATTCCGAATTTCTATTAAATTCGAGAATTTAAAACCACTTCAGTGTCCCTTTAAAGGAGCCTAATAGAGCGGTAATATTGTCATGGTTCTTAGGAAGGCTACGAGCGTTAAAATTTATCGAAGAAAAAACCGCAGATCTGCGAAGAAATGTTATTGAAATCACTAAAGGAAGGAAGTAAGACATCTTTCCTTTATTTTTCTTCCTCGACTGATTTTAATGCATGCCTAAGTGCTGAACACGTGCAGATCAGAGTCACAGGTAATTTGTGGACCAAAGCATTCCACAGTTTGCCTTGCTTTGATAACTAATTATCAGTCCACAGAAACGCCCATTTCATTTTTTCTTAGGGCAACTGCCTTCGAAACCAGCCGCTTGTTATCAGACGTCAGATGCTCATTATCGTAAATTGGCTTTTCTTGTGCTCCAGAAAGACCGAGACAATCAGTTTTTGGGCGTGCCTTGCGAGCCTTCTTTATAAATTCGGTCCGCTTATCGCGCGAGCAGAAGCGAACAATAATGTTCTTGTTATTTGCATCGCGTGTTGGAACTCTGTGTACCGTGTCGATGTCTTCAGGCTTAACAGAGAAACCAACTTCGACACTTAGAAGCTCGACAGTCTTTGTGCATTTGTCACCCTGCGTTGTTGGAACACCCCTTATTTCTAAATTGTCCAGGCGGGAGTACTGTTCCATGTCGCCAGTCTTCTGCAATAGTTTTCCGTTGCTTTCTTTCAGATGCTTGTTGTCAGATACAAGGCGGCTGTTTTCTGGTTTCGCTGCTTCAAATTTATTGCTCATGAAATCCATGGCTTCCTTCATCTCGTCAACCTCAGATATGAGTTTATTCCCAGTCTCGGAACTGTATCCAGTCACTGCATCCTTCGCTGCATCCAACGTGTTGTGAACGGCAGCTAATTTTTTTCTCAATCGACATTTTAAAATCTTCAAAATATTTAGAAAGTGATGCATCTTTTTGCATTTGCGCGCCATTTCTGCATTTAGGTTTTCTCAGTGCGCTTAAGGTGGCGGGATCCTTTTCAGGAACTGTTTTGTAGTGGCGCCTAATGCCTTCAGAGTGGGGACCACGGAAACTCTTGCAGTCATGGTCGACGGCGCTCCAAAGAGAGTGACTGTGACGCTCCGTAGCTTCCAAGGTAGTCGAAGGACTTTCTTTTACTGGTCATCCACAGTGAGCACTGGTGAGTAAACTCGTAACAGCCTTTGAACGCCGCTACTTATCGAGGCATGAATTCACGCGTAATGTGTACGCAGGCGCGCATTGTGTTTTGCTTTACGCATCCCCTAGTATGTACATGTATACCCGCAAAACAGATACGTTAACTTGGCAAGGCGTTGAATGGGGCTAGTTGGTAATTCTTTGCTACGAGCCTCTGGCGCATAAATTACTACAAGAATGCAAACACACAACATACGCAGGCGCTGTGTGTATTGTGTAGCACCTGTCACGGTACGTTGTATCTTTTAGTCCTTGCCGTAATATATGCGCTAAAAAGCTCGTACTTGACTAGCTACGTTAACCTTCAGAACAAATAATTTTGTCCCATCATCAGTACCAGTCTGAGAATAGTCACGCTTCCTAAAGTGATCATCAGAAAGTCAAATTTGTAAAGCTGGGATGACGTTAACACGCTATACTGAATGAAAGCGTTATCGCTGGATACAGATATTCACGCAAAGGGAAGATATGGGCAACATTTAGTGTGCTGTTTACTATCGAGGTTTTCGCCGAAACAGCTTGTTTCTACAATAGATTATGACCCCACGTGGTGTTTGGACTAGGCAGCATTCATATCCCCTCGCCATACGTGAATATTTCGCACAGGGAAAACAGTTATAAGTCAAATGACCAAAAACGCTTTCAGTACCGAGTAAACGGTTGTTTTATTACTAGTTCAATGTTGCTGTTATACTCCTAGTCGGGTACCGATTATTACAGTAACCTAAGCCGAATTCCCGTCTTTCAGATTTTCCGCGAATTACGGACATCGTCGTGCGTGAAACTGATGTGCCTCATCTGCACTACGAAGGAAACAATGCCGATGTCACGCTGGAAGTTACGTGCGGCAACTTGTGGACAAAGCGGACGCGCGTGCTGGTGAGCCCTGCCTCGGGCGAGCATTTTTTCCTTCAGACCGAAAAGCCGATCTATCGTCCGGGAGAAGATGGCAAGTATCATATGCATCTTGCGATACCTTTTTTTTTTAATTAAACTACGACAGGAATCGAAGTTTTCCAGCAGCTCTTGCGACGAAACTTGTAGGTGCGAAGCACGTTATGCAGCTCGGGCTGTCGGTGTCTCCCGTCACGATAAAGGAAGCGGTCAAATTATGGTCAAAAACAGGTATATAATTCGTGAAAACGGGCACAGAGTAAACTAATAAACTAATATCGTTTAAACTAGTTCAAAATACAAGAATAATCAGGATTATTTGCATTACCTAAGAGAAATTTGTAAAATACGCTTGCGAAAATTGTGCGGGCCGATCCTGGGGGCAGTGCAGTCAGTGTAAGGTTGCCGTGTCACAAGCAATTTGAACGAATATTTTTTTCTTTATGAGCACTGGCTGTCGGCGTCTAACGGCGTCGTCGTCGTGGCCACGGTAAAGCGAGCCCATTAGCAGCGATTGACGTGTTCCTGTGGGAAACGCCGGCGCATCACCGCGCGCTTCGCACCTTCCGGGTTTCACATTACTGTTTTTTTGTTTTTTTTTTGCGATTTGGGAACAGGCATTTATTTCGTTACTCAAATGTACTAAAGCGCAGAACCACTTTTCCAACGGTTCTGCGGTTGTTAGACAGCCGCGCCTTCATGTGTCCAGCGGTTGTAGTCGTTGTGTCAACCAGTAGCCAGTCAAGCAGTTGTCTCACAACCGCTGGACTGACCTGAACAAAGCCTTCTGTAACTCTTTTGGAAACACCCTCAAGTGAGCTAAAAGAAAACTGAAGCATCATGCATACGACTCGGTAATTCTATGCAAAAAAAAATGAAAAACGAATTGTCGCCGTCCTACGAACTGCGCTTGTAAAACCATCTAAAACAGATAAGTTTGATACGTAATATATTTCGAGTGTATGTAAATTTTCACAACCTTGACGATCACTTTTCAAGTCATGTTCCAAATTCTGCATCTTCGAGCACTCGTTCTGGTCACTTTACAATGTGATTTTCTTTCTTGCCTAATATGAAGCTCAATATTTGAACTGTCATGGCGGCATTTTATTTTCAATTCCCCATTTTTAACAATGTTTATTCTTTAAATAGTTCTTTAAATACTTGCTGAAGTCACATAGGTTTCAACATATGGTGCTAAATGTGACTTTGTCAACAAAGAAGAACAATCTGCACTTTCTGCTGCTCCATTTTCGCTGAAACTTCGTGGAAAAGGTTCGTTTTATTGTCTGCATCAACCGTTGCAACATTTGTTCTTGTTATGTGTCCTGTATCTCTTTTTTTTTTTTCGTGATGGAAAAGCCTGATTGCACCTGCCATGGTAGCTTAGCAGTTACGGTGTAGGCTTGCTAAGCTCAGGGTCGCGGGATCCAATCCTGGCCACGACAGCCTAAAAACGCGCTGAAAATAAATCTTTTAGACTTGCAAAATTCTGGGGAGTCAGTCTACATATTCTGCATCATTTCGTACTGTGCTATACTGCGAACACACCATTAGTAATTCTGAAGAGAGAGATAACACTTTATTAAATATATAGATCCGGCGATTTGGTCGAGGTAGGGCCACAAGCATACCAGCTTATAGGTGGCAGCCTCGAGTTCTTGGACGCGGACGGCTTCCTCGGCGTGCCTGTAGTAATCCTTAAAGCGTTTTTCTTTTTTCTTCCAGTGAAGGTAAGGTTCTTGGCCGTCGATGGCAAGCTTGAACCATCAAAGAGTATCTTCAGATTGGAAGTTCGGGTAGGTACCATTTGAATTATTAGTAGACAGAAGTTCGTAAAAAGAATGAGTGCTAAAACTTGACCTTATTGCGAATTCTTAGTTTCGACTAAGGCTGGCCCGCCGCCCGAAACGTTTATAAAGTAAGATTTTCGTACATGTGTGCTTCTCTCCAATGCTCTCTCTCTCTCTTTCTATATATATATATATATATATATATATTCAAAAGAAGAGATTCACACGATTAACAAAAAGAATATAAATTTACTGACATTGCGGCCGGTCCACCGGTCTCTGATGAAGGCCGGTCCACCGGCCGCAATGTCAGTAAATTTATATTCTTTTTGTTAATCGTGTGAATCTCTTCTTTTGAAAATATTTATTCGGGCTCAGGGATATCTTCTTTCTGAACTATATATATATATATATATATATATATATATATATATATATATATATATATATATGCAAAGATAGCTTGGGTTGCCGCTAGTTTATAACAGAATTGACGATGCGCCTCGCGCCTCTTAGAGAACGACGGTTTATCAAGTCAACGTTTCGGTCGGAGCCCGAAGGTCGGGCTCCGACCGAATTAACACCATCTTCCCAAACCATCTTCCCAAAGGGAACCCTGATGGGATGCGAAGCAACAGCGTTGCGCACGGGTGGCGTCACGGGTTGAACGGCGCTAACGCTGCTGCTTCGCACCATCAGGGTTCCCTTTGGGAAGATGGTGTTAATTTTTTGTCGATCGCGGTAGCGGAGCGAGCGGCGGTAGCGGCAGGTGTTGCGGGCGAACGGACGAGGCGGCAGTTGCGGCGAGCGCGCGGCAGGCGAGGGAGAGAGTTACGTCAGCGCGCACTGCGAGGGGAGCGTGACGTCAACGCGCAGCTGCGGCGTCACCTACTTGGCACCGCTCCAACACCTGCGGCGAGGGCAGCGCGTTGCCCTCGCCCTCGCCAGTACGGACGCACAAAGGGCGTTACACAGGCTGTATATCCAACAGCCCGTCTGTATATCCCGAATGCCCGTCTGTATATCCAACAGTAAAGACTTGAATACATTTTTAACTTTACTTGATAAACATATTCATGCCACCCAAACTTGAATTGATGATCCTTTTCCTGCTCTTTTCTAACTTTCACCATTTGAGTGCCTTTTGAATTTGTTAATTTGTCAGTGCAATTAGTAAACAGTGTCTCTCATGTTCATTAGCGACACTTTTTTGAAGATGGTCACTTTGTACTATTATGTCTACTAAATGACATTTGTCACAAACCTTATGTTGCCTACACTCCATGTAATATAGTATTTCTTTAGTCATGCATTTTTCACTTCTCAATGTATGTATATCTCTTGTGTATTTGGTTGCCCTCCTGCAATAGTCCCCATTGGGACTGGCAGTATGTATAAAATAAATAAATAAATATTAAGGACACATGTGCAAAAATCTTACTTTATTAACGTTTTGGGAAGGGGTCAAGGGCTCGTTAATTTGTTAGAAATAACTTAATAAAGCAACAAACATTGAAGCTTCAATGTTCGTTGATTCGTTAAGAGCGCGTACACTTGCTAGCAGGCTAACCGGAAGTCGAAGTTCTCCTTCGGCCAATCAGCGGAGCCCGGACCCTTCTGACGTCACCAAAAACCACAATGTCGTCGCGGCTAACATTGGTATGCCGGAAATGGCCAGCGAGGCGCACGGGATTGTTTTTCGAGTTTGTGACGCAACCGCGGCGCGTAGCGCTGCCGCATTTGACATTGTTCATCGTGGCGCCATTCTAAACTTGATGCGCCTGATAATTTGAAAAAAAAAAAAATGTCGGGGGTGGTTTAGGGGCCCTTTAAGATAAGTCTGGCGCCTAGTTCTGGTATTAGGAGCCTATATTCAGTCAACAGGGTCCGTATTCTGAGATGATCGCCGAAGGCGACAGTGTCGCCTTGAGTGGCGTAGATTCTCGCGTATCGAATGAAGAAGCGACTATACTTGACTACTTGGTCGCTCTTCCGCAAACCAGCAAATCAACGCGCACCAAAGGCGACACTGGCGACATCGTCAAAAGCGATCGTTCTCAGAATACGATCCCAGAAGTTCCAAGCAGGGTGTTCCGTTGGGTGCATTTCAATCGTCTGCCTTTCTTTGCAGAACCCCCAGAACGTGATCGTTGAGAGAACGGAATTTCACCCCCAAAGGGACTTGCTTCTAACGCACATCTACCACATACCAGAACGGACGATTCTCGGAGAGTGGTCTCTCGTCGTCAAACACGGCTACAACGTATGACTGACGCTGCTCCTATTCCTTGATCGCAACGGCTCTAAAAGGAACACGAACAAGTGCAAGCAACTTAGTGAAACGTGACATTACTCCCGTTCGTCCCGGATAAGCGCTATCTAATAAGTCGAGCTTGTGTGCTAAGCAGAACAGATGGCTCCATACAAATATCGCATTGCTAGTGCGAATGCTTATTACACGTGGTGTCTTCTTTACAGAAAATATATAATTATTATAAATGCTGCGGCACTAAGGCACCTGCCGTCTTCGCGCGCAAACTCACGTAGGGCCGAAAATAATGTTCGGCTGTTGCTGCTACATCAAAATAAATTAAACTGCCTAATTAACATTTCAATCGCCGACATGAAGGAAGTTTCTTATATGGGAATGTGTGAGGGCGTAACAATTTAAGCAGATTGTAACGGTGGGCGAGTTTATAAAAAATTACGGCATATCCAGTCTTTTCGAAATCGGGGAAATCACCCGTAATTTAGCGTAATAATCATGATTCAAGGCCCCCATGACGAAATAGCGCTTCGCGGAGGTGCAGGCAGAGCGGCTTCTTTGTTATGTCAGACTGCAACTCCCGGCGGCGAAGTGACGAACTTGGAATAAAAGGCGCGTCGCGCCCTTATTTTGTTGTGGAAAGGGGCAGGTCATCCCACTTGCACCGGCGTGTTACCTCTGCGTGTGGCATTTATCTGTTCTGCTTACCTCTTTCTTTCGCGCTGCTCGCAAGAAAACCACAACTTCCACCTTTCCTTTCGCAGTATAAGGGGCAAAACCCGCGAGTAACCACTTCGGCGCGTCTTCTTGCAGACAGTGCAGCAGAAAAAAAAAAAAAGAAATTATCTGCGCCTATTCGTAAGTAAGAAATGTCGCACACGAAGGATAAGTAAGCAGCCCAGTTGCGTCGCTTAGGTTCGACTGCTGTTTTCTTCTTCTTCTTTTTTTAATGCAGTGATTACGCTGCGCCGCGCCATTATTCAAATTCTACCACTTCCTCACGGGAGGTTCAGCATGACATAAGAGGGCGGCCGCATTGCCTGCGCGTCCTGTGCACTTAGTTTCGATGGGGATCTCTGAATCAATGGCCGATAGCTGAAATCAAGAGAGGGAACTTTATTAAACGTATCCCGTGATTTGGACGGGGTAGGGCCACACGCACCCCAGCCTAGGTGATGGCCTTTGGACACGGGCGGCTTCCTCGACGTGCCGGACTGCCCAGAGTTGAACGGCGAGGTTGTGGCAGTGCAGGGACGCCTCCCCATCGCGTCCCGCGGTTAGGTACTGCCATCTCTACGCTTTTCGTAGCGAACTCCTGCTGTCCGCTACATGTGCGGCACAGCAAGTTTTCTTTTTCTTTTTTCTTTTTTTAGCTTCTGTCAAGGATTCATGGGCACTCTCCGTTTAGGAGGGGGCGAGGCGACAACAACCCTCCCCACGTGCATTAAGTTGGGTTCGACTAGCTGACCGGCGATCGGGTCCACGCCCGATCGCACGCAAGCCAGGGACAAGAGACGGGAGACGCTGGGGCTAACAAGAACTGCATCAATTTAATATAACGGGAACACACGATGCAATGCAACACGCAACGCGACAACAAATACCACGCGGGACCTTAATAATGAAAATAACAAAGAGTAAACAATCGTCGGGAAAAATATTCACGACAATGCATTCTTTAACACTTCGCGGACATATGAATGCAAGAATAAACACGCGATCGTTAACACAAAAAAGGATCGGGGTGCGATTGGGTAGAGAGAGTCCTAGTAAGCGAAATGAGAGCCGCCGGGCGCGGAAGCTTAGCTGCGGTGATCACTTGCGGGAGGCCCGAGCCGTGGCGTCGGGCTGTCGGTCCGGCGATGCACGCCGTGGCCGAAGATGAGCGGAACCTCGCGCTGCACGCCTTCTTGCTTGGCGGTGTCCCGAACTCAAGCCGCGGGCCCGGGTACGATCTGCCGGCTTGCCGACCACCGTTGGCCCGCACCTCCGCGGGGCCGACCGGACTCCCCTACTGTCCAACGAACTCTGGCAGGTCTCACGTCAGCTCGCCCTGACTCCTCTCTCCCCGTCTTTCTACACTGGCAGTCCGAAGGTACCGGTCCGGGGGCGCCCGGGAGAAACATGGATGACGTTTCCCTGCGACCTCCCCGCGGTGCGCTCCAGGCGGCGACGTGGGCGCAGAAGCGCGGACTTGTCGAGTGCGCTCATTTTGTGACAGCCTCTAAAGAAAGAAATGCGTGTGCCACAGATTGTTACAGCCTATAACCTTGCCGTATAAACGACTACTCCTTCAAGTTGATAATTCAAACGTGAATTAGTAAACGTTTGTTATTTTGATCATTCAATGTAGTTTTAACACATAGTAACTCTTCTGGTCTCGACGTATAGAGTTCGTCTGCGAAGAAGACAAGTGCCTTACTGTCTTACCGTACTTATTTAAAAACATTATTGTTTAAAGACAGCAGCATCCTATATATATCCAGCCATTGAAGAAGCCAATTGTTAAGTTTCCTAAAGAGACGTCCCACGCTATAACTGCTAAATAGCCTAAGAAAAGAGAACTTTTATTATGCATGGATATTGAAACATTGCTAATTTCTCTTGTTCGTTTGTTTGTTTGTTTCTTTTTTCCTTTGCCAACGTACAGTTTCAGCAAAACACAACGTCGACGTTCCTGGTCGACAAATACGGTGAGTGGCGGAAGTGATGGCAACGCCTAACGATGAGTAATGTCGCGTTCTACTCGCTTTATTAAATTTTGTGCAGGTTTGTGCCTTGTGACGAGTAAACAACGATTCTACTGACTCGCTTCCTAACTAAACTGTTCATTGAAATTATCAAATAACACGACTACGTTTAACTCACTGATATTACTTACTGGAAATCGCACTACATTTTCCTGTCACTATATATGCCTTTATTACAATCTAACTTTGGTACGTAATGTGCTTTTATCACTCCAAATCTCTCGTGTAAAGTTCTTTTTTTGTTCGTTACTATTAACTATTATTTGCTTTAGAATAGCGGACTGTATTGGCTATATTTTTTCTCTTGAATTTTGCCTTAGCGTCAACATACGTAACGCCGCTCACGCGTTTCTCACGTCGCATTCGGAATGTCAACTGAGTATGTTCGGAGCGCGGTACACTTGAAGTTTTTCGTACACTCCTTTGCCTTGCGAGACGCTCTATACGGATTTAGATGCTGCTAATTTTGCATAGTTTCGCATACTTCGATGGCCAAGGTAGCAATACGAGCGACACTGCTGCCTTATAGCCCACAGGCCGTGGAGTGGTCATCGCCGCGCGTATGCTCTATGCTCTTGAGCATTTCGTCCTGCGTGTAGTGGCAAGCAAGACACCAGTCGAGCTGACTTTGCTGCATTTTATTACTATTTCTCGTAAATAGGATAAACTCACGTCATTCACTGTACTGTGCATTATTCGGCACAAGTTTTAAAATTACAGAAAGCTGAGCGAGTTGGCAAATGTTCACTGTGCGAAGAAAACAGCTTGCAAACACGGACACAGGAGTCTCCCATTCTCCTATATACCTTTTTTCTCTGGTGTCCGTATTTGCACGCGCCCCACAACGGTGATCTAGTGGTTATGGCACTCGGCTGCTGATCCGAAGGTCGCGGGATCGAATCCCGGCCGCGGCGGCTGCATTTCGATGGAGGCGAAATGTTGAGGCCCGTGTGCTGTGCGGTGTCAGCGCACGTTAAAGAACCCCAGGTGGTCGAAATTTCTGGAGGCCTAACCTACGGCGTCTCTCATAATCAGAGCTGGTTTTGGGACGTTAACCCCCACAAACCAACCAAACCGTATTTGCACGCCTTTTTTCGTTGCATAATTGGTACAAGCCGATAATTTCCCGCAAAACCAATTTTATGTGCCTTGCCTACATTGCTCAGTCAAGCCAACTTCATCCCATTCTGTGCGTACATGCATTGCTTCACTGTAATCATTTAGCGGGCGATCATCAGGTTTCTATTATCTTTTAAGCTGACATCGAGCGAACAGACATAGGTGCCAGTTATGATTCGAGCTTTCGTTTTTGTTTGTGGCTTCCTTTTATGGCCATTTTCAACACAGAATCACCTCATTATATAATTCAACAATGGATGGATTGTTCATCGAGGATAGCTAATCGCATGACTTTAAAAACGTTCGAGTGTAAAGTTCTACCACAACGCAAGTTGTGATGCGCAGGCACCAGCGGCAGCCGCGCACGCGTATGTAACGCGTGTACATGCAGACGGCATCACGGACCGTAATCTTGCGAGAAATGCTCCGAAGAAATCCACCAAATGAGAGTCACTCCTGCGGCACCATACGATTCTTGCATACAAGTCTCTTTCTGCGCGTGTCCGCTTGAGATTCTTCGTGTAACCAATGTAACTATTCATACCCATTTACGGAGTCTTGACGTATCGGCTTTAAATGACAGGAACGCGGCGACAAATCATTCTCCGTGTCCTCACGTTCGTTCTCGCGTGTTCATTTAATAATCTGCTAATGGTGATGCAGCCCTTATACGCAGGAGCAAATATGGCTTTTAGTGATCTTACACACACACACACAACTTAGCATATACTCGGAAACCTTTCTTTTTTTTATTTTTGAGACATTTTAAAATTTGTTATACCTCATGGTGTATAAATGATGCAGCTGTTACTTATGATATCGTAGATAGCGTATACTGACCGTAAACAATGTTGCTTTTTTGTTTTTCATCGCGGCACAGTGCTTCCAAGGTTTAAGGTCGACCTGAAGGTGCCGGATTATGCACTGAGCAATTTTTCGACATTAACCTTCGAAGTGTGTGCAAGGTGAGGCTGAATTATTACGCATTTTGTTCAATATACTAAAGATTAAAGCGCACGATCGCACATGGTTGTTTTAGTCGATTCTTCAGCGCGCAGTGCACGTATGGTTGTATTCTGTTTTGTGTTGTTTCATTTTACTTTGGTTCGACTATAGAGCGTTGTTTAAGTGGGGCTATTTGGCGAAGCACAATCGAGTTCGTTGACGTATCCTCTACCAGGACTGAAGCGACCATTAATGTGCGTGAGAGAAAAATCACTGTGCCTTTACCTACTTCGTTAATATTCCTATCAGGAACCTTGCCATCGTTGCTCGCCAAGTTTGGCATTTTTAAGCAGCACAGGACAAGCACCTAAAACATGAAAGCTCAAAACGAGCAAGCAATAAAGAACATTTATGTTATGGATAATCAACAAAAACGCAATGCACACTAAAACATCATTAAGATTGAAAGTTTTACTTAAAGAAAAAATTCCATTGGCCGTATCTGCTTAGGCCAGTGTCAGTCCACGATTTTTATAGTGCTACGATATTGCAGCACAGTTAAACAGCTTGGACTTTGTTACGTCTGTGTATTCTGCTTAATTTTGAAGCGATTAAAAAAAATCGTAGAAGCCAAGACAAAGACAAGTCCACTTGTCGAAACGTTATTAACGGACGCACAAATATTTCTTCCACTTCTTCCAGTTTCGTGAATAAAAAACCCGTCGAAGGCGTCGTGCTGTTCGAATTCGGGCTGAAGCAGGAGGTTGGAGACGTGTGGTGGTTTTCCAGCAGCAGATCTCCGGTGCTCGTAAGAACTTGTTGATATTGAACCGTTGTCTCAGGGCGGCGGTCATTTCCAGCCGTAGCTTCGCGTCGAGAGCTTGTTTCGGGGTCCACAAAATTTTTCCCTTGGTTGCGCAGCTCGAAGGGGGAGACGCGGCGTATCACATGCAGCGGATGCACCTTGAACCGCTCATCGGCAACCGTCTGGACGCGCTGTTCGCCAGCCACGGGCGCCTAGTGGTGAAAGCGACGGTCATCGAGGAAGCCACCGGAGCAAAGGAGTCGGCTCAGAGTGACAAGACGGTGTTTTGCAAAACGCCTTACGTGATTTCGCTCAGGAAGAATCAGCGAAGCTACAAACCTGGCACCAAGATGTACATCATCGTGAGTGTGAACCAAGCTTAAGCTTTTCGCCATTTACAAGCTCACGTGTGCTTCGTACACCAGTACAAACAGTCACACTAGCGCAGTTCCAACAGTCACAAACAGTCACAAAGTACAAACAGTCACAAAGGCGCAGCTCCATTGTGTTCGCGGAATTTCCAGAACTCGCTATTACGCTCGCGTTAGCGGTTAACTAGCGAGAACGATATCCTTGTATTTTGCATGGCACTGAATGGCTTAGTGTGAACGCAGCAAACGCCTGCATTCGTTTGTTTGTTTTTTTTTTCGCTCTTGAGGACGGTTCGCTAACTGGACACGTACCCTAAAGGCGGTCGTGCGCGCCTGTTCAACTAAGCTATACTTTGTGAACGTTACACTTGGTATAATTCACTTAGATATAATGAGCTACCTCATAATAGTGCCCACGATTTGATTCCTAAAAAAAAAGTGAGAGAACGTGCGAATGCGATGTCAAATTTGACATTAAGAAGTTGTACATTGGATGAAACGCAAGGACGAAGTTTAACATTGTGAAGATATCCGGATAACTCCAGTCGTGTATTTCAGTGTCTTAAGTATCAAGCCGTAAAAAGCTTCCTGCCTTCTAACGGCTATAGACTGTGCTGCGTATAAAAAGAAAAATATGCATAGTGATGTTGATGTCATATAATTGCTATATTTGTCACACTTCCAATTCGCCTTGCTCCTCCTTGTCTCTCGGTGAGCAGCAGGCCCCAGCCCTTTGCCGCCGCTCTATTTCGCTGTCCGTGCGTGAGACCAATATGAAAGGAACGCAGCATCGCCCGTGAACTTGTCATCAGTATCTGTCAACCGCACGGGGCACGCGCCTCGTATCCTGAGAGAAAGGCGCTCAGTTACAACCCCTGTGGTTCGTGGGCGTATGCACAGGAAATACAAGCTCAAAAACGTCGAAGCGCCCCGGCCGCGCGGATAGGGGTAAAATCGAAAGAAAACTTGACTCCTACGTGCACTCATTGCTTCGCCGTTCTTACATTTACCGCTCCCTCTCTCTCTCTCGCCCCAGCTGTATGTTTCGCATAATCTGTTTCCAACGCGAGCTCAGCTACCAGACCAATCATACTCCTCGTCAATCTTCATTCATTTCTTTCGCGAAAAAGTGACGCCGCAGGCGCTTAATTTACACGTGATTCGTCACCATTCCTGAAGAATAAAAGGCAATCGCCTCTTTACGGGAAAAATCTAATTGACCAATTTCTAAGTATTCATGTTTCCTTTAGTCCTAACAGACACAAAGAAATGACAGAGATACGAGGAAATTTCATTGCTTTCTGTCACCCTGGCTGAATTTAAGAATACAGTTCTCTGCTATAAGAACGCAGTAAAGCGAAGTACCAGAGGCACGTGTATCAAAATTATTGCATGCGGCGGCATTCAATTTTTAATTTTCTTTAATGCAAATAAACGTTCCTTTAGCGAGCACGACGGACTCCAAATGGATTCCACGACGGATTCCAAAATCACACCGGGACGATTCAGCGTCCGGTGAGACGTCGGCCACACAGGCGCGGTTACGTAAGCGTACGCGTACAACGCGTAACCCTAAATAAGACAGCTCCGACAGAAGAATCCTTAACTGTGGTCCTCCAGTGTACGGAAGCCTCACACAAAACTAGGGGCGCATGCCCCGTCAGGTGGAATCTAACGCATTTAAGAATGTCTCACGTGAAATCAGGCGGGTATTTGGCGCGTTATTTTAGAGGGCGTATCGTCCAGTGGGTGTTATGCTGCTCTCGACTGCGATTATAGTTGCCACCAGTTACATAATGCCGTAAATTTCTTTAGTATTGTAGGATGCTGTCTCGTTACCACTAAAGGGAGCTTGTTTCTGTCTGGGAACATTACCGAATTCGTCTTGAATATGAGGCAAGCACAGGCGGCCCTCATGCAAGGGGCCTTTACTGTGCACGTTATAATTACGTCACGTGTATGCCACGCAGGCTGAAGTGACGTACGTCAACGGAAACCCAGCTCCATATGTACCATTGAAGGCCACTATACTGAACTCCAGAACAACAATTGAAGCCACGACCAACCGTGACGGAGTGGCAACGTTCTTCCTAACAACCAGCGCCGAAGACGGTGTTTTTTCCATCAAGGTGAGGAAAAATATCGCGTTCAAAATGGATTGCCGCTATCGGCGGATCGTAGATGTCTGGCGTGCGTAGCCAGTCAAAACAGCACTGAAAGCAAGATAATCATTCACCACGAGCTGCTTGAAGTGGTATGAATATTCATAATGTTTGGGCAAAAAAATGGAACGGGTAGGCCGTGGTAATAATGGGCTCGAGCATTCGCTCCAGCACATTGGCCGTTTTGGGGGAAAGCGCCGGCACAGTTTGCAACGTATCCGGCATATCTGGGCATTGCCTTTCCGCTATCTGTTGAATGTCACCGCGGTACGTAATTGTCGATCAATGGGCGCAATTAAAGACGCATATATACCTCTGTAGATCGAATGGGTTGCCGTGCTTGCAACTCATGAGCGCTTGCGATGCTCTTCGCTCATCTAGCCACGTAACTGTCATGACAACACTTGGTAGGAAGTCCGAGTTACTTGTTATTGTATATTTTTTGCTCGTCAGGTAGAGACTGTGAATTACTGGGATGTAATGGGCAAAGTACAAAGTGGCGATGCGCCATCAAAACTCGCCGATGAAGAAGGCACCGCAGTTCGCCTGGCGCTTGTACACAGCACAGAATCCATCACAATCTAATATCTAAACAATACACAATCAATACACAATCAATATCTAAACAGACAAGTGGCATATGACCTTCGCACTATTTCACTGACGGGATCAAGGCCAAGAACTAATTGCGGTACTAAAACTATAGATTATCAGATTATTTCGTTGTTGAATGCATACCCATCCTTAATCGAGTTGGCCAATCAGAACTCAAGTATGTCTCGTTTTAAAAAACAAGTAAAGCTACTTTTCCTGCCTCCTTGAAACATACAATTATTTTGCTATGAACGCAAAAATTATGTAATTTTGTATATTTGTATAACTTTGTATAATTGTTAAACCCGAACAATGTAAACTTTGTATAATTTTTGTCCTAACGTGTTTTTTTACTGTTCATTTTTGTTTATATAAGTTGTGCAATGAGCATTGTACTTATTTTTCTCTGGTTTTGCTCCTGGCTGTCCGACATGTAAGTCCGGGGTGAAGGCCTCGTCAGGAGACATACGAGTCTCCTTTTGCCTTGCCTCGTGGACATATTTCATGTAATGTAACTATGTCCGAAAAAAACTGAAACTGAAACTGAAGTGTCAACAGCCCCGTGGCGTGAGGGAACGTCTACACGCTCGCGAGCCCAGGCGCGAGCACAGGCGACCGCGCCCGCAAGCCAAAGTTCGGGCTCCCTCCGGCTATATCCACGCATGCGGCGCGATAAAACACGGCGCCGTTAAGGCTCCTCTATTTTCAAAAGTATTGGCCTCGTGATCGAACACAGCCGGCGCCTAGCGGCGAGTGGACGAAGCTCCAAAGTGTGGATAGCTCCTCACGTCTGTTAGCCACTGCGATTTTACATGCGCGCGTGCGTCACTCATATCCTCCAATATGTTTGTTCCCTTAGCCGGTGCAGCGTTGAATGTTTTCATGTATTCTTATCCAATAATAAAAGTATTAGTTACAGTATTATTTAGCTTTACGTTGCAGTATTTGCTCCTGCTTAATATCAGTGAGCGCCGGTGTCGGGAGCGTGCTATGTCATCGTCTCACCTCCGGTTCGGCACAGTTATTTCAGTTTGCATGCTGCTGTGCATTTCAGGTATACGACAAAGTGCACTTAGCGTCCACCTGAATAAGTTAAGCGTGGAGCATCAGCGTGTAAATGCAGTGCTGCTGCGATTCCTTCTCGATATATGTGATCGTGAGCATGACGGAAAATAGCAGACGTTTTTCGCTTGAAGAACACATTCTTTTTTTTATGTGCATAAAAATAAACGTTTTGTTGTTGTCACGGTCACGCAAGTAATCGTGCCAAGAAAGTGATGCGTTTGAGTATCAAAACGTTTACTTAATACAGGCATGTGTCAAACATCACGAGAGTATTCAAGCAGCGTATACAGTCACATAGCTTGACAAACTGGGCCCTGACAAATTGACAAACTTGACAAAGTAGGCGCGTAAGTGATACAGCAAAGTGCACAATCTGCTACTTCAACTCATTTGCGCAGTAACAGCCCATTTTTGTTGTTGTATCCAATAGTGAAAAATGAGCGAGGACGCAATACTAAACTACTCCAGTCGCGTTAGAGCAATGCCAACATTGTAGACTGCAAAAGAAGAATGGTGAAAGAATGAAATGCTGGACCCTTTGGGCGGGGCGCGAATGCGCGAAGGGTCACGTGTCGCCAACAGGCCTATACTACTACAGACCTTTCACTACCTTTGCAAAAATGGAGGAGCCTTATACCCCTGTCGCACTAGAAGGTTTAACGTCATTTGTATCTAATGTCATTTACATTTAATGTGGTTAGCAGGCTGCCACACGGGAACATCTGTCATCCGACGAGAACGACTTCTAAAAACGAATGAGTTTGCTAAACTCATTCGAATGCCTTGCTATCGCGGCTGGATACTCTCGCCGTATAGGGGCCCCGAACAAATTATATAATTAAGAACTAAATAATAATAGCAATGAATATGTTGTTATCTTGAAGTGTAGTGTTCTATATTTTGCAAAAGGGCTCAACTTGTTCTCAAAAGTTTCGTTCCCACCAATACTGTCAAGTGTGTTGCCGGCCATGTTCCCAACTGTGTGCTCAGTCGGCTCGCTCAGCCCAATAACATTTTAATATGAATCATAACCTGCAAAAACATTTTTTATTAAAACTTGGTATACATAAGAAAATGTTATTACACAAGCTGTGACTTTTTCCTTCATACTTTTCTCCGCTGCATCGCCATTCTGCAAATGACATTTTCTTGTTCCGTGTGACAGCGAACGCCATCCAATGTCATTTGAGGAGTTGAATGTCATTAGATACATATGGCGTTAAACCATATCGTGTGGCACGGGTATTAACCCCAACGGCAGCCTCTGACTACAGCGCGAACGCCAACCCATCAGGAGACGCCAGAGCGAGCGTTCAGAAAGTGAGCTGCCTACGGACAACGCTGATTTTCACCCCACAACCAACGACGCTGACACCGGAATTTCTGCGAAGCGGGCGCTTTAATGCTATCGCGTTAAAACATGCAGGGCTGTTACTAACCACAACCGGTTAAGATAAACCAGATTAGCATAATAAACTAACATATACAGATTAAGTGTAATTAATCGCATAATGAGGTCAAATTAAGCGAAAATAATTGGGAAGCGCTGACGTTAAACACAAGAGAAATGCAGTATATATATATATATATATATATATATATATATATATATATATATATATATATATATATATATATATATATATATATATTCAAAAAATGAGATTCACACGATTAACAAAAAAGTTTACTGACGTTGCGGCCGGTGGACCGGCCTTCATGCGGGATGAAGGCCGGTCCACCGGCCGCAGCGTCAGTAAACTTTTTTGTTAATCGTGTGAATCTCTTTTTTGAAAATATTTATTCGGGCTCAGGGAAATTTTCTTTCCGAACTACATACATACATATATATATATATATATATATATATATATATATATATATATATATATATATATATATATATATATAATCACTGCGCCACAGCAACACAACCTTACATAAGCCGATGAATTCCCATAAAAGCGATCAATAATGCTTAAAAATAAACTGAATGGATACAGATTAAGAATGCTCAAGATAAAGCGCATTATTTTAACAAAATTAAAAGATGCATGTGGGTAAATAGTCGCATGATGAGTGACAAATTAAGAGAAAAATAATTCGGAAACGCCGACGATAAACAGCACAGAAACACAAGGGAAACAAACGCGAATCGGTGCTCCGCCAATCGTACACCGCAGTCTAACTGGCCTTTTTGTCCAGACCGGGGGAGTTATTCTGCAAGTGCCCACCAAGTGGACATGTTTGCTTCTACCTGACGTCATCAGAGAATCAAATTAATGCAAGGAAGGTCACTGGGATTCGAGTGACGAGTTGCGAATATATGGAGCCAGCGTTGAAGCGCATATTCCCTTCCTCGCCTTTGTGTAGAGTGTTCTGGAGCTCAGTGGCGTCAAAATGACGTGACTGGACAAACCGTGATCCATCGGACCCTTTCGTCGCCACATGTTCTCGAGCTTCAGCCAATCAGCGGCAGCCTTTACGGACACTCCACTAGGCGGGAAGTTACCCGGGATACTGCCTTCAATGCTGAGCTCACATCACGTCAACCATACCAGCAAGGCACTGAAAGAAGCATTGGGAAAATTGGGAGGAGAATGCTACTCGTGAGGCTGAAGTGGTAGATCCCTACGCACAAAATACGCAGGCTACGGATTCGTTCCAATCCTTGCGGTCAAATTTTGCTCTTTATTTCTAAACGCAAGCTTAGTTCAGTAATGCAACTCTGATCTCAACGAAGGCGCTGGTCGATCGTAGTGCTCGAAAATTGGCCGTTTTTACGCAGTAAACGAACGCTACGTCTCGCTTTGCAGCTCGTTCGATCTCTGAAGGCCGAGAAACTCATAGATTAAGCTTAATATCTGTGACGTGTCTTAGCCTTTTTACGCCGTACTCGGGCCCAAACATGACAGCAACACTGGTAATACTCGCGGATGTTCATGCGCCCGCTGTAATGATGTTGCCAATGGTCAAAGATGGTGATACTTATCTCTCTTTGCTCGTCAAGGTGGCCACCAACGACCGGAGATATCGAGAACAGCACGAGGCACGGGAACAACTCACTCTGGAACCCTACAAAAGGGTTTCAGATGGATTCATCGCCATCCAAAGAAAAGACCCGAAGAGTATCGTTAACGTAAGGTGTTAAGACTTCTTCACTGGCGTCTCGGGTCAAAGAGCATGTACCATAGAACTTGTTGAGCCAGCTGTTGCGGCCTGTCAAACATTGTTCGTGGGCGCAAAATACGAGGCACAAAGTGAGAACACACACATAAAGCGCATGGTGCGAGTAAACTGATTCGTAGCATAGAGCGGAAACAAACAAGGACGAAGATGAAGTGACAGGCGGACACAAGCGCTGGCCTTCTTTTGTATGTGTGTTGGCCTTTTTTGTATGTTGTAATTTTGCGTCCACAGACAAATGTTAGCAGAATGTGTACAAGACGTGTACGAACATACTACCGAAATTCGCTGGCGCGCGAGGCCATATTAACTTTTTCTTCACGTGACCACTATAAGTTAACGCCTTCATTCTGACTCTATATGTATAGCTAGTGAGTTTACAGAGTGACGTAAAAGTTTATTCGAACCATCCCCTCCACGTTGTTCCGGCAAGTCGTGAAAATGCTCACATTATTATTATTATTATTATTATTATTATTATTATTATTATTATTATTATTATTATTATTATTATTATTATTATTATTATTATTGTTGTTGTTGTTGTTGTTGTTGTTGTTGTTGTTCAAATAGGCTAAGCATGTCGCCACCAGTGAAATTCCGGATACTAAAATATGCACGATGGCAAGGTTCTCGGCTCTGTTCATCACACAGGAAATTTTCTAAAGCTCTTTACAGCAAAGCCTCTCATCAACCATGGTTGTTCAGTGTCCACGAAGCTCTGGTGCTTCGGAGGTCGTAGTGACAGCACTCCAATGGTTTCACCGGATTTCAAGAACGCTTACTCATCGAGGCGTGGTTGTTTGAAAAACCTTTAGCTTTTCAATGTTCACATTAAGACCTCAAAGTTAAAGGAAATTGACCTGCGCTAAAATCTTTGTGAGACCAAATTATAAAAACCTCTAAATGTTCGGCACCTCATTATTTGCCGTAGTGTGAAAGTTCATATTTCAACTCCCCGACCGTGCGTCAGCGATGCTTTCCGAAATAGTGTGTGTGCTGTAAAAAGCCGCATGAAGTAGAATTTACATGTGAGCTGGACGGCACTCCGAGGTACCAAGCCTGCCTATCTGTCGCAGTAGTAGTATATGCCGCAGTAGTAGGCGGCCAGCGAGCAAAGTCATAACATCGCAGCAGGGGACAGCACGTTTAACGTGGCGAGGTTTCCAAATCATGTTGCGCTGCTATCATTCCTTCATTTCGTTCAGCAGAACGCAACAACGTCCTTGCGGCGTTCAATTCCCTGGTCAGTTGTGCTTAAGCCGAAACAGGAAAAAAAAAAAAAAAAAAAACGTCGCCTTGACGTATGCCACTGATCAAGCACACCTGAAACTCGTGCGGTTGTTTATACCCGGCACGTCGATCCGATCGCGATTTCGCGCTATCTGCATGCATAAGCCATTAAAATACGCGCATCGCTGTCGAACTTCTCGTTCCCGGCCATCCGAGGGTTGTCGTTCCGATCGAGAGCTGAAGGAACTCAGCCAAACCGATCCGAATTGCCGGATCGCGTAGCAGCGACTGTTATTGATCGCGATCAAAACGTTTGGCTTCAATTGGCCCTAACTGCGGACATTTGGAGCCCGGGCGGCATCGTTGCAGGTCCAGCTCACGGAAGCACGAATCACGAAAACCGTGCCACGCATGCTTCACGTAACCACTAAGAATTTATCGACAACATTTGAGCGGTACAAGCGAAGTTATTTATCACATCACAGGGTTGGTTTGTGGCCGCGACTGCACGTTTCACCACTATACAGAAATAGCTGTGTAATGAAGTGTGACTTACAGAGCAGAACCACGGATCAAATTTGGTCCTATAGGGTGCATTAACATGGATATAAATGTATCCCATTGGCCAATCACGTTTAATATCCATCGGAATGCGACTTCCGAGGACAACATTGACCTCGAGGCGCGGCCTGTACTTGATTTTAAAGGGATCGTGAAAAAGATATGGAGACCCGGTTGTAATTTTCATTGCTTCAATGTGCATTCGACAAGCCGATTCCTAAATATTTCGGTGAAATATTCAGTGCACATTTAATAACGAAACGACTATGCGACACTACCGGCCGGCATGGTACTCTTCAGTTACGTTGTAGGAAGATACCTTTAAGTTCAAAGGCATGGTGAACTCGCGTTTGCTCTAAAAGAATCGATATACTTGAAACCTAGAAAAAAAGAAAATACTTAGAAACCGTGCGGTGCCGCCATTCGGAAGCAAGGCTGCAGCACGGTTTGTTTTCCCGGGGCCTCCGAGGGCGCGCCAATCTCGGAGGTGTCGTGGCTACTAACATGACGGCAACTGCAGAGTTGAGGGGAACGCGCGCAGTGAAACCGAAACCTCGTTTTTTATCCCTCTAAATCAGTCCACAGGATGCAGCGGCACAATGCATATTGTTGATTGGGTCAGGATCCCGAATAGGCACATAGTACAAAATGTTCAGAAAACGTTTCACGACCACTTTAATACACAATAGCGCGCACGCTGCACCACCATGACTGAATACTAGCTCACACACGTAACGTCGCTTTTCCGGCAAAAAAAAAAAAGATTGGCAGATCCCACGTGCAGTGGGAATCAAGGAAATGCGAAGCACGCATCAGGAACGTAAAACGGATTTACATTGTTGTCTCGCTATACCGAGTTTGGTACATATCAAGGTAACGAAACGGCCGCAAGTGCACCATGACTGCGGCATGTAAACCATGCCGCCCATGACATGCGTGTCATGATTCTAACGTTATGACCTGTCAATTACTTTCGTCATGCAGTCGTGTTATGCCATAGCAATTGTGGTATACATCCCATTAACGAAACGCATGGCATGTAAATCATGCCGCTCATCATATGCATGTCACGATTTTCATGTTATTACCTATCATTTATGATCGTCATGCAGTCTTGTTGTGCCATACCAACTTTCGTATGCATCCCATTAACGAAACGGCAGTATAGCGCCAGGACCGTGGCATGTAAATCGTGTCGCTCATGACATGCATGTCATGATCTTCATGTTATGACCTGTCATTTATGATAGTCATGCAGTGGTGTTGTGCCATAGCAATTTCGGTATACATCCCATTAACGAAGCGCGTGGCATGTAAATCATGCCGCCAAATGACATGCATGTCATGCTTTTCATGTTATAGCCTGTCATTTATGGTCGTCATGTAGTCATTTTGTGGCATACCAATTTTCGTATACGTCCCAATAACGAAAGTACCGGGAGAGCACCAAGATCGTGGCATGTAAATCATGTCGCTCATGACGTGCATGTCATGATTTTCATGTTATGACCTGTCAATTACGTTCGTCATGCAGTCGTGTTATGCCATAGCAATTTTGGTGCACATCCCATTAACGAAACGCATGGCATGTAAATCATGCCGCTCATGATATGCATGTCACGATTTTCATGTTATTACCTGTCATTTATGATCGTCATGCAGTCTTGTTGTGCCATGCCAACTTTCGTATGCATCCCATTAACGAAACGGCAGTATAGCGCCAGGACTGTGGCATGTAAATCATGTCGCTCATGACATGCATGTCATGATCTTCATGTTATGACCTGTCATTTATCATAGTCATGCAGTCGTGTTGTGACATAGCAATTTTGGTATACATCCCATTAATGAAACACGTGACATGTAAATCATGCCGCCAAATGACATGCATGTCATGCTTTTCATGTTATAACCTGTCACTTATGTTCGTCGTGCAGTCATGTTGTGGCATGCCAATTTTCGTACACATCCCGTCAACGAAACGCGTGGCATGTAAATCATGTCGCTCATGAAATGCATGTCATGATTTTCATGTTATGGCCTATCATTTATGTTCGTCATGCAGTCATGTTGTGGCATGCCAATTTTCGTATACATCCCAATAACGAAACGGCCAGGAGAGCACCAAGATCGTGGCATGTAAATCACGTCGCTCATGGCATGCATATCATGATTCTAACGTTATGACCTGTCAATTACGTTCATCATGCAGTCGTGTTATGCCATAGCAATTTTGGTATACATCCCATTAACGAAACGCATGGCATGTAAATCATGCCGCTCATGATATGCATGTCACGATTTTCATGTTATGACCTGTCATTTATGATCGTCATGCAGTCTTGTGCCATACCAACTTTCGTATGCATCCCATTAACGAAACGGCAGTATAGCGCCAGGACCGTGGCATGTAAATCATGTCGCTCATGACATGCATGTCATGATCTTCATGTTATGACCTGTCATTTATGATAGTCATGCAGTCGTGTTGTGACATAGCAATTTTGGTATACATCCCATTAATGAAACGCGTGACATGTAAATCATGCCGCCAAATGACATGCATGTCATGCTTTTCATGTTATAACCTGTCACTTATGTTCGTCGTGCAGTCATGTTGTGGCATGCCAATTTTCGTACACATCCCGTCAACGAAACGCGTGGCATGTAAATCATGTCGCTCATGAAATGCATGTCATGATTTTCATGTTATGGCCTATCATTTATGTTCGTCATGCAGTCCATGTTGTGGCATATCAATTTTCGTATACATCCCATTAACGAAACGGCCAGGAGAGCACCAAGACCGTCGCATGTAAGTCATGTCGCTCATGGCATGCATGTAATGATTTTCATGTTATGACTGTCATTTATGTTTGTCATGCAGTCATGTTGTGGCATGCCTATTTTCGTATGCGTCCCATTAACGGAACGCGTGGCATGTAAATCGTGTCGCTCATGACATGCATGTCATGATTTTCGTGTTTTGACCTGTCATTTATGTTCGTCATGCAGTCATGTTGTGGCATACCAATTTTGGTAAATATCCCATTAGCCAAACGGCCAGGAGAGCACAAAATCGTAGGCAGCTAGATAGATAGATAGATAGATAGATAGATAGATAGATAGATAGATAGATAGATAGATAGATAGATAGATAGATAGATAGATAAGAAATGCTTCGCATATAATAAAGCGCTTTATGTTAAAGTGTCACATATTTGTTACGAAGCCTCTCACACTGTTAACCTTAAAAGTGGACATCCCGAGTTCACGCGACACCCCACGCACGGGTTTCATGCACTACAATAAAACCGAGGCATGAGACGTTCAAGCGAAACAGCGTAAATTTCAACAACAGAAGTCAGAAAAGAGCATTTCACTTGCCTACGTGACTTCGAAAAACCTCGCGGAGGTGAAACATGTATTGCTCCAGGCCATCACTGACAGCGTGACTTGCTCGGGGTGCTTCACCACGTATTTTCACGAAACACTTTGTCTTTCAAGAAAGGATCAGATTTCTCTTGTCAAAGAGGTCGCCGTTTGTTCACTGATGCACGAAACATGCAAAGTCGTAAAGGAATATTTTTTCTTTGTTAATGCGTTAACAATCAGACTCGCGCACAGCGCATCAAAAGAGCAGCTGCCCGTTTTGCCATTATGTCGTCTGCTCACCCTCCTCACGGAAGTTCTCCTGACACCCGCCTTGTGGCACGACAGTCCATGGGCATTGCGAATATTCAAAACAATTATTATTTCCAAAACTCTTCTGGGTAGTCTTCATTTCAAAACATTTCACAAAAGAAATTCACTCAAACGACTCTATGCGTCAAATAAAGTGTCCTTTCTTTCAGGCAAACGACGTGTACGAAGCTGTGTTGTTCATACACCTATTCGACAAGATCACTTCCTCTATCTACTATGCGGTAAGCCGGTTTCCTTTCTACTATGCCGTGTAGGGCTTCTTCAGTTATCCCTAAATTCCAAGATATGCGTTTCATTTGCGTTTCCTTAAAGCCACGACTCGACCGCCGACACTTCTTTTTTTTTTTCGATTTCGACAGGTTCTGTCCAAGGGGAGGGTACAACTGGTCAAAAAGCTGCCTCAAGGAAGAAGAATCGAGCAAAACATCTTGATACCTGTGACGCCTGAGATGACACCTAGCTTCCGCGTGGTGGTATTCGCTATGCTTGATGGACGCCTCGTTACTGACTCAATTTACGTGAGCACCCAGCCAGCGTGCACAGACACGTCTAACGTAAGTGCAGTAGTGGTGTATCTCTACAGCCCGAATTAAACAAACAATACAGGAACGGGTCTTACCTACGGAAGTAATAGAAAGCAAAAACTCAAATCACGGTCGAGGTGGAGAACGTTGTGTGTATCGCGTTAAAAACTGTGCAGCCGTGACTGTAATGTATAAGCAAGGCGACGCCGTAAACAACAAACGAGACTCCTGATACTGAAAAATATATTTTCGACTCGTAAAATAAGGACGTCAAAGTGCGGCGGTTGTTGCCTCCGGACAGAATGACAGCACCTCTTTGCATTGCTAAATCTGTGTTATTTAATAGCTCGTGGGGTACTTGTTGTTGTTGTTGTTGTTGTTGTTGTTCTTGTTGTGTGTGCGTGTGTGTTATGGCTAACGCAATAGAACTGCCGATTTCATGTGATCTAACAAAAATAACTAGTAACTAATATTAACATTTCCTGTAAATGAATTCATCGCCCTTTTTTTTACGCGCGCCTGTAACTTCATTGGCTTGTTACTCTTACACTGTTACTCTTAACAACGTTCCAAGAAAAACAGACAAAAGACCAAAGCACACATGCGCTGGTGCGATGTAGTCTTTCTTCTATGTTTAAGAGTGATGCGCCCTCTAAGCAACGCCAGTGAGCGACTGCATACCGGGAGTTTCTTCATGCTTACTCTTTGTAACGGAGGCTAGTACTGAAGGGTTCTTTTCTATTGTTACCCAGCACAGGAAGCCGCTATTACGCCATCCACATGAAAAGAAAAAAAAAAAACTTCAAGCCAGTTCCATGCCGAAAACGACCGTAACAGTCGAGCTTTTCTTTAATCGTTAATCATGACCTAACTACTCTCAAGGGTGTCAAGCTACTGATGTCATGACGCATCAGTTATGGTCATCACACATTAGTAGTTCGCCGAAACCACTCTCCCAATCATCGTAACCGATTTGCCCTTTTAGTTCCTAGCAGAACTATCCACTGTTTAGGAAATGGCGATGCGGGGTATGGGTTAAATTTTGTGGCGTTGTGTCCGCCTTTCTTTTCTTATTTATCTTTAAAAGCAGTTCTTAAAGAGTATGTTTTTTTTAAAAAGAAGGGGTTTCTTTTATAGCATTTAATCCTTTCCTGGTTATTCACCCTTTAGGCTTAGCGTAACAATGTTTCGGTCAGTGCGTGTGTTCCTGCTTTATATACAGTATGTTAGAAAATGCGTGTCGATGGCTTTGCAGTGTATATGAATGATTAATGCTAATACCCGGTTCCGAGTTTCCGAACCATACGCACGGACGCTAGAACTTTCATTTTACAAGAAGCCATGTGGCGGAAATAGTCCCCTAGGATTGCGTGTGAGAGTTCATCGTTTTTCTTGACCCGTGCATTTCAGTTCACCCTGGAAAGGAAGAAACTGGGCACATCAGAACCTATGGCCCTTGAGACGCTGGTGGTTACGGGCACGCCTGGGACGCTTGTCGGCTTGCTGGGCGTTGACCAAGCCCTGTACCTGCTTAGAAAAAAGGATCTCCTAACGAGGCGCACGGTAATGAATATGTTCAAAGCACCTTCGCTTCGTCACGCAGAATCCGGTCCTGGAACAACGCTCTTAGTTCAGAGTTTTGGAGTCGATAATTCTTTCACTGCGCACAATAGTAAGGTTGCAAATGAGGATTATATAAACATAGAGAGGGAGGTACCGTAGTAAACAGACTGCGCAGGGGACTCCTCGTTAGGAATGACTAGGATATGCAAGTACATTCAGCTGTATTGTCATTATCCGTAACAAGGGGCACATTCATCTATGAAGGATGCGGGATGGAACAGCAGAGACACGGGAACTAAACATGAAACGTTCCCCTTCGATTCTTGCAAAATAATGGCGTCGTTAATTTTCCCGGAGAGAGGACGGCGCCTTGCTGGAGAACAGACGCAGAAACAGCGCGCGGTTATAGGCCCGGTGGAGATGCTAGAGATGGATAATATAGCAAACAGTGAAGAAATGAATAAGGTCGATGTTTTACAATAATAGAGAGGACAGTATACTGTTCTAAGCCAGATAAGGATGTCTGAGGACAGAGTGTCAGAGCAGGAAAAGAAATGTAGGTGGCGACTGTATATGGACTGGAAAAATGTGGGTGGAAAAATCTAGGACGGCAGGGAAGCAGAAAACACCCGAGAAAAAAAAATTAAGAATGAACCTGTAGTACGTTTAGAGGTTCATTAACACGAACCTGTGTCGTGAGGATTCATTATGAGCGCACAAAACAGGCAAAGGCAGGTGATAGTCGCATCCTTCACTACCAAAGATGTGTAGTATATCTAAACCAGCTTCAAATCGACTGAGCCGAATAAGACACACAGATCATCACCGCTTTCGAATTTCATATGCTGGTTTGAATTTTCTCGTTTGACATTCATTCGTACGTGACCATATTTATTTATTTTTTTGTCCTACGCTTCTATACGAAGCAAGTAGAGTGCTGAAGCAAATGAGTTTGCTTGAACGTGCAATATTACTAAAGGTATCCCACTTGCATACCGAACAGAGTTGCATTCACAAACTTTTCGTCTAAGCAGCTGTTTGTCATTTGCAAGGTGAATTCGATAATGGAATATTCGCTCTACTTGATTGATTGATTGATTTGTGGGGTTTAACGTCCCAAAACCTGTTCTGATTATGAGAGACGCCGTAGTGGAGGTCTCCGGAAATTTCGACCACCTGGGGTTCTTTAACGTGCACTGACATCGCACAGCACACGGGCCTCAACATTTCGCCTCCATAGAAATGCAGCCGCCGCGGCCGGGATTCGATCCCGCGACCCTCGGATCTGCAGCCGAGTACCATAGCCACTAGACCACCGTGGCGGGGCATATTCGCTCTACTTATTGCTTGGCATGTGCTATTGTGTACTGATCGAGCGTAACAGCTGCCCTGAATACGTATCTTCCTCTGTTCTGAAGCGTCATTAGCAAAAACTGTGTATTATTGAGCACGCCTTATTTATATGCATATATAAAGTGTTCCTGAATGAGCAACCTCCTGAAATTTGTAAAAACATCTAAAAGCATAATTAACATTATGGATTGTGGCCTGCTATTGTAGTCCTAAAACATGTTAGCCCCACACCGACGGGCAGTATACAGCAAAGTGAATCGCTTCTGCAGACATACATGCATTAAAAGCATAACTATAGCACATGAGGAGATTTGCCGTATACACAAGGTCCATAACGTTAAGCAGTGCAGTGCTGCTATGGTACGTAAAACTTATATTTCAGTAACACGTGACGTGCTTTATATAACATGCCTGCCACTGAGTTTCTAATATCCAGGCCCTGCCCTAAACTGGGGGCCAAATCTACACTCCAATTATCTCTGTTAAAGCCAAAGGCGCCAAACCCCAGCGCCACAGGTGCAAATTAATTTGACTGGGTGTTTTTCACTGACCCGCTAAGGATGTTTTGCTGTAACTAACGTCCGATGCGTGCTGTAACGAGCCGTCCTAAAGTACTGAGATCTTTGTGAACACCGGCGCTCACTCAGAGGCGCCTTGTAAAAGCAGCTGCATATACCGGCTTATGCTACGAACAGTAATAATAGTACAGGTGGCTAGCAGATAACGAACGTTTCTGAAAAACCATGATCGTTCTTTATACGTCCCTAAATTCCCTGTTCAGCACACAGGTCATAAACGCTGGATCAATTCACGGGAAGACCAGGTCAGTCGCGATAGGGAACGTCACGACAGAGCGCAAAGCACAAAGGCGGCGGCCAATGACAAACATCTGTGATGAACGACAATGTTTACTTTTACAGATCGACAACCAAATTCACAGAAGTTTTTCGAACCTGAAAGTTGTTTCTCATTCACCAACCACGTCTGCTTATATTTCATCCAGTAACATTATAAGGTTCGGTACGAGGCAATCATTGTCGTATTCTCCCTCTTTCTCTTTTTGCCCCTCCTTACTTCTCCCAAGAACGGAGCATGGGAAGCTGAGTAATGAAATATACTACAGGCTTTAACAAGCTCCGAGTCTGAGCTTGTTTGTAAGGCTTCATGACGGAAAACAGCGCGAGCACACAGGACAGGAAGCAATTTGGCTATTCCCTGTGCCTATTGTGGGTGTACGCCCAACTTTAAACAGTCGCGCATTTTGCGCAGAAACCGCGACTGCTGCGCCCGGGGAACCCATGAAGCTTTCACAATCCATTCCATCGGGCCTTCATGTGTCAGCGCTCCATCGATTAGATTGAGCGACAAAGAGATCAATTATATCCGCGTTTGATCATCGCATTGTCGTGGACTGCGTCAGGATCACCTCTCCCCCTCATTTTTTGTGATTTCGTTTTCAAAATAAGCGCTTATGTTGTTAGTCAGTGCGTAGTTCAGGCTTCTTCCTTGGCCTGTGTGTTAGCGCTGTTTTCCGTCATGAGTACTACAGGCTGATCTCTACGTTTTTCACCCATCATTAAGCTTATCTTTCTAGCAGATAATCACGCACATCGTGCTCTTTATGTGCCAAGAACGGAGCTTTTCGGAGACTGTGCTACTACTCGTAGAATTGTGGACAGCCAAACAAGCTTGCAGAACCACACAGAACGTGTACCGTACGCTGATGCGATGCGACATTCCCACGTGCGCTGGGCAGCTGTTCCAGTCGCTGGATTCCAAGGACCTCGGCTGCGGTGCGGGCGGAGGCGTGGACGCGGTCGAAGCACTTTCCAGTTCCGGCGTCGTGCTCCTCACACGAGATGACGTGGACAACACATTGAGAAGAGGTGAGACACCTGGCACAGGGTCGCAAAATTGGACCTTTGGACGTCAAAGGGCCAGCATTTGTTCAAGTGCTTTCTCTCTCTATGCTCTTGGCAAGAGGAGATGCTGGCGCTGTTATGGCCCGTCGGGAATTTATTTTTTCGCGATCAGTGATTGTTCTTTAGCTTGTCTACATAATGTAGTTGTACTTTTAAACTCATTTACGTATATTGAACAAAAACTGCGCAGTATCGAGAAAGAAGGCATTTATGCGTTGTTATTTTTTTTTTTTTTCGTTTTTCAGGGGAGCCGTACTTGTTAGTAGCGACAGACAAAGGCAAAAGAATTCAAAATGAACCTAGGCTGGCAAAAGTCTTTCAATATGAACGCAACACCAGCTTTTCTAAATAAGGAGGGAGGGATAGACGTGGCGTATGTCTCATATTCATAATCACTCGACCGCTTACAATACGATACAAGAGAACGAAATTTGTTCTTGCGATATAAAATAAATCCGTCTTGTACTCTGTGTGCTGGACAGATTTCGCTTGCTGTTGCCGACACTTGTTATGCGTGTGTGTGCCTATGTTTTGAGAAAAAAGTCTTAGGGGGGGGGACTCAACAATACAATATTTATTTCGAGAAATACAAAGGTTCTTGGGGATACCATCGGCGAAAAGCTGCTGTAAATACAGCTTGACTGGGCCGATGGTCCGTTACAAGGCATACGTGGCGGTTGTATGAAAAACAGTAACACTGTTAGAAGCTCAAAATAAGAACAACTATTAACACAGATGCACGAAACAAGATGAAAATTGAATATAACTCGACATCAAGCGTTTCTACATTTCTTTTTCTTTTTTTTTTAGGCATTGCCTGCCACGAGCACCGAAGAAGAAAACGAGAAGCAGTGATCAATATCTGTAAGCTGACATATTTCTCTTCTAGACCACTCACCGTTCAATTCCTTATACCACCTTCGCAATGTTGGCGTAAATATCGCTAAAGTTAAAGCTCTGGCGATCTGGTTCACATATTAAAGAATAAACAGCGCGAAAAAGAACAGCGACAAGAGAGAAGACACACATATACAGCGCCGCGCTCTTGTCGTTGTTTTTTTTCGCGCTGTTTATTCTTTAAGTAAATATCCCACCTATTGTGTTAATACAACTTCAAAGAACGTGCATTCCGGGTTGAAATATCGTATGCCGTGATTGGCGCTATAAGCAAATGTTGATTATTCGGTCAGACTGTTTCATTTTACAGAATTATGGATGGGAATAAAGTCTTGTATGTGATTTCATTTTTAGCAGTTGATAGGAATTATACAATAAGCGAGATCACTGGGTCAGTCCGCGAATGGCCGTGATGAGGCGAAGTTGCAGCGAACCGTATCAGTACAATATAGCAGCCAGTCCATTTCAAAAAACGAATTAACCTTTTTTTTTTTTTTTAGCGTATAATGTTCCGCAATATCCGCACCGTAGGTTCCGAACGCAAAAATGTAGTGCAAATCGGCACAAGGACAGACAAGTAGACGGGACGGAACCTGCTTGTGTGTCCTTGTGCCGACTTGCACCATACGTTATTGCCCTCAGAAATCATGAACCAACAAGCCCAACAATACGTTTTGTTGAGCGCCCCATAGCATGGTGCCCAAACATTTATGCATTCTATTTACATTTAAATGAGACCGAACCACGAATATCCTACTCGGCATAGCAATACCGTGAACGCAGAAGCGTCGAGGCGGATCGAAACTGTTATTGCAAGCACTTGAGTAAGGATAAAACGCCAGTTGTACGAACTGCCATTTCATTTAAAGTATCGCGCACATCTCCCATAAAAGTACACCTTGGAAAATTGCCACTTTTTCAAGAGAAGCTGGTGTACTCTAGCCTGTGTTGGCGTAGTCGGCGTTCTTGTGGGCGTCGCACCAAAATTCACAGGAGAGTGACACCCTTGGCACCCTCTATGGCGTGGCAGAAGAAACTAATCTGCCACGCCGCAAACGGAAGAAATAAATAAATAAAGAAAGAAAGAAAGAAAGAAAGAAAGAAAGAAAGAAAGAAAGAAAGAAAGAAAGAAAGAAAGAAAGAAAGAAAGAAAGAAAGAAAGAAAGAAAGAAAGAAAAATTACAGCATATCCACGGAGTGAATGATGATGAGTGGGCGAAGCTCGGGATGTTCATCGTAGATCGTGCCGAGTTCCGGATTAATTTAGTTAACGCGCACGCTACGAATCCTCATGGTTCAACTATGCACAAGTGAAATCTCCCACCGGCACTTCATTGCAAGTCAAGGTCCAGTGCATATATATATATATATGGGTTGCCGGTGAACGCTTCTCCAACGCGAGCAGTCGGTATTTCTCAATCAAGAAACTCGCTAGGAGACGCTGCCTGCGCCAACGTTGTCTCTCGCGGGTGAGGGCGCGTTCTCCTTTTCGAGCCGGTAGAGCGTTCCTCTAAGAAACAGCGTTTCCATAGCGAACGCGCGCCTTTCGCTCTCTCTCTGTCTCTCTCTCTCTCGCTCTCACAAGACAGCAGAGGCACGCGCCGGGAGAGAGAGAGAGGCACGCGCCGGGAGGCACGCGCCGAGGGCGAGCGCGTGCCTCCCAGCACGCGGGTTACGCCAGACGACTGACGCCTGACGCGTGACAAGGTTAGACTAAGAGGAGCTTCGCCCCTAAAAAAGAAAGAAAGATTCAGGCATGCACATGCCAAGCTTCACTTCGCTCCGTTTCCTCAACCAGAGAAGAGCTGCATTTTTTTTTTGTAAGACGCCCAGCAAATAAATTGTTGCGCCACTTGAAAACGTCACATGCCTGATGAATAAATTATTCTTCGATGACCTTGCATTACGCCATGGTTTCTACGAGTTTATCAAGCACAAATTCGCGGACGCATACTCTCAGTATGGAAACATGAGCATCGTTGTTTTTTTACCACGCCAGAACGGTCGCTCGAAAGCTTTCTTTTTCTAGACCAGGCATCGAAGGCCGTTTAAACAACCTGTCCATCACTTGTATACTCTTAGCAGTCAACAAATATTTGTCACCAGCTGTGGTGGCATCGTCCGATAGCGAAAATAACGGTGACGTGGCATCTATGATGCATGTAGTACGTTTGTTATGGCTCTAGAAGCCAGCAAAAAAAAAAAAGAAAAAAGATGCCCTTTGATAAGCTTAAGTTGATTTGATTTGATTTGTGGGGTTTAACGTCCCAAAACCAGCTCTGATTATGAGAGACGCCGTAGCGGAAATTCCGACCACCTGGGGTTCTTTAACGTGCACTGACATCGCACAACACACGGGCCTCAACATTTCGCCTCCATCGTGATAAGCTTAAGTTGCTGTGCGGGATAGAAGCTTGGGCTAGTTGGTCCTGGTTCAAAACGGCCAACCCCAACCAACTAGATTGGCCAGAGCGTCAGCGCGCGCGTATATAGTCTTCTCGGCACGCGAGAACTTGCTGAAACAGTTGACACAGAGCAAACAGGTCAACGCACCACGCGCAAACACCTCACCGTACTTTCTTGAGTACATGTCAAGGTACTTCCGCCGCGTAGTAGATGGCGTGTCCATCCATCCCACTGACACGTGGAAGGAGTCATGTCGGTCGGACCGACAGTTGCCTTAAGCCAGAGAATGCCGGTGTACCCATGCTCTTCGTCGACGTGTCGTAGTATTGGCAACGCACAGATCTCAGTTTAAGAGTGAAATAATAGAAGCAGAGGACAATTACAAGTCTGGTGGCCGCTGCTTTGAGCACCCCTTCGATTGCTCTTTTGCGAGTTGAACACGAATGCACGGCCAACTCGTGTTGGGCAATTGCGGACACGTGCTTTGATTGATCGGGTGCATCATCTCTGCGATGCATCTTACTTCTGTCTGCATATTTATTATGTTCTTCCGAAAGATAGGGAGCAGTTGAAAGCCAACGCTCTTTATTCTACTCTGTCCTGTTTTTCCTTACATTCGCGCGCTGTACTACAAGCCGTTATGAAAGTTACTATACGAATAAAGGACGCAGAATGGTATGGTTCGTACTATGAAACGCGTTTACACCTCGAACACAGCGCTGGTGTCTTAAAATCAACTTCGCATTTCGCAGCAAGCCCTCTTTATAGCAAGCGCGTGGCAACTGTCCTTCGCAGTGGAAGAGTACGAGAACGAGACGCTGCGCATGTGCTGCTCTCGAGGCCAGAGGCAAGATAAGTTCCTACGATCGTGCGCCAAAAGAGTGGACATCTTGATGCAGCACATAGAACTAGGAAACCCGAATATCCAGCAGGAGTGCGTGGACGCTTTCAAGAGGTGCTGCGAGCTAGCAGAAGGTAAGAGCTAAGACTAGGTAATGCCAAGGTCCAATATAGCGCGAACTGCATTTGACTGCTGCCCACAAAAGATGTTGCAAACGAATATATGCCAAAGCGTACGTAGCTCTTTTAGGCGTCTTGTTCTGCACTGTAGAGAGTGTAACGTCATCTTGCTGCTTCCGGCAGCTTTGTATAAAGGGTGCATGTCAAAATACATGCCCCTTTCACTCGGCCTCCAAATGCAGACAATACTTACAAACCATTCCAATTACCTTTCCCGACACAAAGTTTGTTTTTTGTTTTTTCGTGAACGAGCGGAACTTGCGGGCCCTCATAAGCACCTCTGAAGTTCAATGGCTGCTAGAGAGCACGCGGGCTAGCTAACCCCACGTGCACATTTATGGTAACTTTGTTGTGTACGCATTAGTTAATAGTGCGTAGTGTAATCGTCACTCTTGAATCATTTTATTTGTTAGGCAAGGAGTAGAGAATTTCGATAGCGCGGTTCTAGCAACAGTCGTTATGAGTTTTGCCCCTGTTGCTAGGCCACCATGAAGAAATCTTTAACATGGGGTGGAATCGAGGACTGTTCGCAAACGCGTTAGCTTTTGTTCGGTTTTCGCCACACGTCATTGGTGTGGGCCGCGCTGACGTCTGAAGGCGCGGGACGCGGCCACGTTTTTGCATGATGTTTTTTTTTTTCTGCAGATCGCGTGTTTAAGCTCACGAATAAAAAAATTCGTCGTTTTCATAAAACAGTCTTGTTCATTTAAAGACGAAAACCATTTCGTTTTGTAGTGTACATTGCCTAAAATAAGACAACAAAACGTGCTCGTTAATTTTCGGGATGTTCACCACTTGCCCATTGGTTGCTCTCGTCCTCACGTTCTCACATATTTTATGGGTCACCCTGTCGTAAAGCAGTACCCACTCAAACAAAGGAGAGTGACCAATCCTGGAAGCCTGCGCCGCACTCATTCGTGCCAAATCCGCAGCGCGCACAACGAGAATCACGCCCCTACTTATGACGTTGCAGCGAGCAAACGTTCTTGTTCTGAACAAAGATCCCCGATCGGGTTGTACGAGTTGCATTGAGCGGCCCACACGATTTTCAGAGGGCTCATTTGAGGCAGAAATCAGCTCTAGTCGGTTTTTTTTTTTAATATTGATCGCTATTGAAAGGCACCAACTGCTTCCGGGCGTACAGTAAAAAGAGCGCAAGTTTTATAAACAAAAAGCATGTCAACAAGTATTTCATGCCACACTCAGTTTTCGTGGATATGGTTTGCTCCTTTGGTTGTTGCTCTGTTCATTGAAAAAAAAAATACATACTTGCAGATTTTAGTGCCGGAAGATCAAGCAATGCTGATGCAGAACCACTTATGGATGAGCTATCAGAAGTTCAAACAGAAGTCCGCGATGATTTTCGTGACACTTGGCTGTTCAAGAGTGTCAAAATAGGGTAAGTGAAGCACAAATGACTGACGCCAAACACGCAAAGATCCGCACTAAAAAAATAAATAAATAAGAAGAAGAATAAAAACAATTGGCCTCGTATCTGCGTGTTTCGCTGCAAATGTCGTCGAAAGACGATGGTCTTCTGCCGGCCGTACTATACGCTGCGTGAGATATTGACGCCTTCTGGCAGCGCCGTCGGGAAACATGAGCTTGTGCAGAATCCCTGGGCAACTGCCAGGTGGCAGCACCAAATCGTCGGCAGAGGCCCTTTTCGTGCATAGCGTCGCATTTTTAGCGCAGCCTAACAAACACTAGAGTCTTTAGAATTACGTATCTATGCATTTTCTAGTGAAGGAACACACCACCTAATACTTACGTACTGATGTTGCGCCTCAAATATGCGTAATATTTGCTTTTTGATCGACAATGTTTACAAGTATGAACGTAGCTACCAGTTCAAGGTGGCTCGGCGTTAGGCAAATGCTTAAACTTTGGCCGGGTGGCTGAATCGTGTGACAGACAGAGAAATAGAAAGATTGATTGATTTGATTTGTGGGGTTTAACGTCCGAAAACCAGCTCTGATTATGAGAGACGCCGTAGTGGAGGTCTCCGGAAATTTCGACCACCTGGGGTTCTTCAACGTGCACTGACATCGCACAAGACCTCAACATTCCGCCTCCATCGAAATGCAGCCGCCGCGGCCGGGATTCGATCCCGCGACCTTCTGATCTGCAGCCGAGTGCCATGACCACTATACCACCGTAGCGGGGCAGAGAAATAGAAAGACAGACCAAAATTTCTGCGTTCAAGTATCCCAAGAAAAACGATCGTCTTTAAAAAATAAAAACTTGCGCGGCTGCCACTAGAACCACGAGTGGATGATCGGCGTGCGGAAGGAAGGGAGGTGGCCGATTGCATCCCGCTAAGGAAGCGTTCTTGCGAGATAAAATAGGAATAACCAAACCATTTATTTGGCCACCATGGTTCATTCGACAAAATGGAAGAATGAGTGGGTAGGGCACAGAGAAAAAATAAGGAAAGAAGCCAATGAGAATGTCGAAAGGGCAGAGAGGGGAAGTGGCTCTTGCAGTGTCGAATGACTGGTAGAGTGCCCGTCTCCATCGCATATTCGTAGAGGCAAAAGACTTTCGCCCGTCTCCGAGCGGGGTGATCCATTTGTCCCGCGATTCGCCGCGATCTCTGCGTATACTTCTGGTGGTGAGCTACTGCATTCCACAGCACATGGCGATAGCTTAACTCCCCACTCCTTGTTTTGATATTGATAAGAACTACATGAGCCCAAACTTTAGTAACTTATATTTAATGTGAATATTTGGTTGACTAGATAAATTATTGCTAAAGCTTTTTTTTTTATTACTGCTGATGCTGGCCTAACCACATAGCCCATCGGGAAAAGCGAGGGGTGCCCATCTACTGCAGTTCTTTAAAGAGAAGAGCGTTCTCTATTACGATGGACGTCAACATTTAGTGGCCTCCATACCAGAAAGTGATTCTTTATGAGCGGCCACCTTGCGACAAAAATGGATTGCACGGTTAGAGAATTCTAGAAGTACAGGACTCAAGCTTGGCGGACGCAATTCGCCGGGCGTGTAAAAAAGAATGCAAGAAAAAAATGTTTAAAAACATACGCAAGAGAGTTTTTGTCGTTCTTTTTTCTTTGTTTTTTTTTTAGTTTTTGTAATTTCCTTGGCGGGTGTGCTATTACAAAGCTCCGCATTGTTTGTGGTGTGATGCAGGTCAGACGGCAGAGCCGAATTTGAGGCCACATTGCCGTCGTCGATAACCACGTGGGAGGTGAGCGCCGTGAGCGTCTCACCCAGCGGCGGCGTCTGCGCGATCGACCCTATCGAAATTTTAGCCATGAAGAAGTTCTTCATCGAAATAAACGTGCCCTACTCTGTGGTCAAGAACGAGCAAATCGAAATCCCGGCAACCGTCTACAACTACGGCCAGAATGAAATCAATGTAAGGACTTACTATTATTTTTTTTTTGACACTCCCAAAGTTCGGCATCCAATACAGCCCAAATTTTCAACCAGAATTATAAGTTAAACAAACAGATAATTGTAAAAGGAGAGGGGGTCGGGGGGGGGGGGTGGAGGAGGAGGATGCGTGGCGCTTTTTTTTTTTTTCCTGTTTAGATAAGGCCCCTTCAAGCCTCTTGACATACGGTCATATATCCGGATAACGTTAAAAGTACTTAGGCCAGCTAGCGAACCTTAGACCGCGTGCTGAGAGCATAGTCGATTGCTACATGACCATCATATCTCAATGTAACTTGTGTATCCTATATTTAAGTTCATTTAGTATTTTACCCCGTAGAATATAAGTGTTATAATGATATTGACGTCTACTCAGACTTTATGCAACCGCTTATTTTCCTCCGATATATATTTTAAATCTGAATAGTCTTTTTTCTTTAAATGTCCGAAAATCTTGCCGCCTTCTTTTGCTTATGGAAATATTTTTGTAAGTGCAGTCTGCCATTCGTCACTTACCAACAAAGTGCCCCAGCGGTCGCGTTTTGTGTCGTCGTCAGCTAATATCACCCGGTCTTTGTTTTTCTTTTCTATCTTTTCTATCCTCGCTTCTTATGTCGCAAAACTGCTCAATGAGAAATGCACTTTCCCTATATCGCGATTGATTCAGTTCGTTAGCTTTCTTAGTATAATGTAATAAGGTTTACCATTGAAGTGTTTAGCGACCTTTTTTTTTTTGTATGTAATCCTACATGCGTTTAGTAAACTCATAATCAAACCACCCGTGTATAGTCTCGCCTATATACGTGCGACCCGCGTATATAGGCCACACTGCCCATTCAGAAAGAACGGCGGCAGCAACTTCGTCTCAGAGGCAACCGCTCAAAGTGGAGCAAAAAAAAAAAACATTTTTGTTGGTGCCTGCTGCCACAAGCAACATAATTGGGCACTTGGTGTGCTCAACAGCAACGGCGGCTGTCAGCGTGTAAGCAATAGTAGCAAAGGCACTCCACAACGCATGAAAGAAACCAGAACACTGCGTAGCTTCGAATTTCCCGGCAACCTTTTCATCGTGCCGACACTTTATCAACAAGGATAGGAAACTGGCAGCAACAACCTCCGAATGCAGTCATGTTGTGTTATCACTCCGAGGCTACATATTTAGAATCAAGGACGTCCAAGCGCCGCGTATACGTACGACGCAGTTAGGTTGGCAACGATTCTCCGTCATCAACAGAGGTTATTAGTGAATCGAGGTTCTTTGAAAGCCGTATCGTCAAGATTTTGCTTTAGATGCCGTAGAAATGCGATCCACGGTAGCACCAACGAACGGTGTAAATGGTATGCTCGGTAAGCGACGAAGCTGTGGTACACAAGACAGCAGTCACTAATAATTATTGCTGCGGGGTTTTACGTGCCAAAAACCACGATGCGATTATTAGACACGCCCCATAGTGGAGGGAACCGAAGTCATTTTATCCTCCTGGGTTATTGTTTTTTGTTTTTTTTAATGCGAAGCATTTCTTGGCTAACTTGTATCACTTTGGCTGTATCTATCTGTCTAGCCGCCAACGTCTCAGTGCTCTCCTGGTCGTCTCGTTCGCCCGACATACCCGAATATTTGCATTGTCGGGTACAAATGTATGACGAACACGAATCTTTACATCGCAAGTGATATACTCGTCATCTACGTCATGATTAACGACATCGCAATCACTTGCGTCTCATACGAGTAGTGCTCGGCCCACGGGTATGCGCCACAGGTGTTTGAATCTTATAGAACCTACGTCAGCCAATGACCAACTAAAATAAACATACGAAACGCCGGGACGGCGTTAAATAGACACATTAAAATCTGTGACTGCGGGGATCGAGCCCACAACCTTGTGTGGTGCCTCAAGTTTTCTGCACCTCACCCCGGTGCACTGCCTCCAGGATCGGCCCACACTTCTGCGTTCGCGGTTGACGGCCGGCTCAAGGAGCCCCGCTCTCAAGACGAGAAAGGAACACTGCTTATCGCAGGTTGAGATTGGAATGTACACATAACAAGCACACAGACACGCATGCTATCTACCAAGCTTTAGGGTGGTATCGAACACGGGCCCTCGAGGTGCCAAGCAAGCACGCTACCACTAGGCTACGGCTTCTTCTCCCGCTCGGTATAATATAGTAAATAAACCTATTGCGCCAGCATTTGTAGCGACGGTGCTTGTATAACACCAATTCAGCTTCTAATGTGTGATAAGCACTATCAAAGCAATACATTTTTTTTTTTTGCTATCATTCGGTATGCGTTTGTGCAACTTTGCTCGATCCCATAGGAATATTTCAACAAACGACGCTCATGATAACACATCAACGCACCGTATAGCGCATTTTCCTTCGACAAAACAGATGTCCGTGCTTTGGACTAACGTGACTTGCGACGTTACATCGTACCATTAGGTACCATTCAGTCGCCACGGTGCTGTCGACGTTCTTGCTTAGCCCATGTTAAGCATGTTCATGAGTGAGTGCAAGCGCTTTGCACGAAAACCTTGATCCTATACTCGTAACAGTTGGAATTCGTCATAGGCAATTTCCTCGTTGGCTGCTTGGCATGACACCGATTCCGACGGTGCGTGGTATCTGCAGGATTTCTTACTGCGCACTTAAATCTAAGTAAACGGGTGCTTTCTGGATTTCGCCCCGATCAAAATGCGACCGCCGTGTCCTGGATTCGATTCCGCGACCTTGATCTTAGCAAGTCAACACCATACTCTCTGAGCTACCACGACGGGTCGCAGCAGCCACTGAAAGCAATTAAATCGCAAGTAATTGGAGTGTGCAACTTTGGTATCTAAACAGATATATTTCGGTTGTTCCTCTGGTAAATATGGTGCTACAGTTACCGACGCTACAACCTTTGTGGTGCGTACCTGTACTGCCGTAGTCCTCTGATTCTTTTGCATCACAGGGAAAACATTCATCGGCCAATGCTAGAAAGTGTCTCTCTCTCCCACCTCCTTTCGTGTGTGAACACACTTTCATACCGTTGCATGAAAGGTCTACGTTTAAGCGTGGTGACTTGTCAAACGGCGACAGAATGACCTGTTAGTGAACTGTTGCTTCAGGCAACACGCTATAGCGCCGCTTGAGTGTCACACAACACATCAACACGTGCCCTCACCCAACTGCGGAGAAAAGACGACGCACCTTATGTCCACTCCCTTCATCGCCGTTCGTGGACAAGTGATCATTGTCTTCTGTCGTCGAGCGTATCACACAAGTACTCGCAAGACGACATCAAACTCCTCTTGTCGACGGTGACGGCAACAACAACAACAACAACAACAACAACAACAACAACAACAACAACAACAACAACAACAACAACAACAACAACAACTCTTGTCCACGTTAAAGCACTGCTGCTGCTGTATTTTTCTGTGATGGTCTTTCTTATTTTATTTCCTCAAGGCACAGTACTCCTGCGCTCAGTTTTCGAACCAGACTTATTAGGAATCGGGTATGAGTTTTTTTAGTTTAAATGATTTAAATATTACTGCACTGTGTCGCCATGTAAATCCATCCCAGTGGGTCCGTATTCGTGTCTCCTGACGGTAAATTTGTGTTACCGCCGGCGCAGGCGTGGATGGGAACGCCTAACACATTTTTGGCAAATGAGTTCTGCGGAAACCCGCAAGGTGGAGTAACGTTTTATGACGGGGAAAATTAACATCCAACAGTTTGTAGCACAAGACTACAAGAAAATCCATGCAGATTTCTCAGAAATGAGAGCTCCCTGTAGTTGCCGAAAATTTTGTCCTGGTTCGGGGTTCGAACAACGCCTGTCCGGGGCGCTCGCTCTGTCAATTGAGCTAACCAGGAGGCTAGCGATTGACAGCGCGAGGGTGAATCCATCGACAGCTCGAAGCACGGACAGGCGTTGGTCCCGGGTTCGAACCACGGACCAGGACGAATTTTTCGGCAACTAGGAAGCTTTCATTTCTGAGAAATCCGTATATATTTCCTTGTAGCCTTGTGCTACAAGCGGGGGGATGTTAATTTTCCTTTCACATGACACACTTTTATGTTAATTTTATGCGTCTCATTTTTATTTAATTTCATTATTTTTCAATTTAATCAAACGCTTCCCGTGGTTACAGACGGTCCACTCATTTGGTTCTCAAACTAATAGCATTAGCCGCAACGTCCCATTTTCATTATCTCACTGGTTCACGAGAACCGAGGACCGCGCTGAAGTAGAGAGTACTTTAGGCGGGGCAGAGCTCGCGAAGAGAAAACGAATCGCCAGTGGAAAGGATGTTGTGCCGCTGCCTGCGATTAACACGCTTCCTCTCGTTTATCTCACGACGACTCGTTGACGATCGCGGCGGTTTGCGACGGTGCGCCACGTATTATACGCATCCACAAGAAACAAAACAGAGATAGAGAGAGAGAGAGAGAGGTGGCAGAGCGGTGTCGTATATGAGGTGAAGCGATTAGGAAGCGTTATACTGCCGTATAAGATATTAATGAGACTTGCATAACTATATTCATCTATTCTCACCGGCAGATACGAGCAGCCATCCGCCAGAAAAACCACCGAGAAGCCACCTTCTATTCCTTCCACCACAGTGTCCTCTCCAGCTATTACGTAAATGTTCCAGTTTTGTTCGGCCTGTTTGTTTGTTTGTTTGTTGACACTGTCAATCCAAAAGGGGGCCTTTACAGGAATGGAAAAGAAATGTACAATGGTTTGTGACATGTCAGACAAGTAATGACAAGGCATTGTTTCTAAATGTGACGTGCTATTGCAAGTCACGCCTCTCCCTTCGTCCTCTCTCTCTCTCTCTCTCTCTCTCTCTCTCTCTCTATATATATATATATATATATATATATATATATATATATATATATATATATATATATATATATATATATATATATATATATATACGGTCCAGTTTGACGTCGTGAGTTTTCGCGAATATGTGACGCCGCTTCAGAGACGGGCGATGTCGGCACGACCCGAAAGGTATTTATGAATAGTGGATGGCAAAAGGCGACACGGCGCAAAGTCAGTAAATAATTTGTTTCCTTTCGTTCTACTCAATATTGCACAGTCGATCAGTGTACCGTTGGGATGTGGTGCTTTCTCGGTTTTCGCCACACTTCCGTGACAGGCAAGCAAAAGGGGGCATGGCCCGAAAGATTCCGACCAATCGCGGAGGAAGGTAAAAGACGAACTTGGAATAGAAAAGAGTGCAGAAAATATTTACGCTGTGCCGAACACCCCGACCTCGCCTGGCAAGGAACAATTTGCTGCGGCACGCCACACTGGCGAAACCTTCTACTAAAATGCTCATTTTGTTACGCTTTCGTTAACAAAGTGCCTAGAAATCTCCCCGGAACAGAACGTGACGGCGGGCTCCTTCTTTCTCCAATTTCAGGCACGAGTGGCGCTGCTAGGGACGAACGACATCTGCTCGGGCGCCAAATTAGGCAAGCCATCGGCGATTCGAAGGCTGATCATACCACCGGGCCGTGGTCGCACCGCCATATTTCCCGTGGTACCCCTTTCCGCCGGAGTAAAACACATCGCCGTCAAGGCGTCCAGCAGCAGCGGGGAAAGTGACGAGGTCAGGGTGCCACTGAATGTGCAGGTGAGCGGATGGACGCCCATTGTGGCATCCATTCATTTCGCGTCGTTCGTTCAGTCGCCCCAGTCGATTCAACTGCGTGGCAGGAATCCATAATTGTCTTTATTAGATGTTTTCATGTAAGGCGTATACACAGATGCCATTTTTTGGTTGTTAAAAGGGTCACTCCGAGCGGTGGGTGGCAACCACCGCCCACACTGGGAGGAACCATGACGCAATACATGTTTCCTCTTATCGGATGTTTCACGGCAGCTAGCTTGGTGTAATAGTCGCACCATCGGTCCGTGACAATTTACAACTAGAGATATATAAATAATGTTCGTTTATTGATAAAAAGGAGGAGCGAGCATCAATTGTGATGAGAGAGTGTGGTAGGAAGGGGGTAAGCTAACACTAAATCATACGCGTCGCGTCGCGTCGCTAGAAATTCCCATGTGGGCCAGTGTGACGAAACGATCAGTGTGTTCGAGTATGTCCTTTTGTAGGGCGTCCAGATTGGAGTGTAGGAATGTATTGCTGTTTTTTTTTTCGATGAGTGCGGAAAGCAGGGCAGCGCAGAACGAGGTGTTCGATATTTGCTACGCCAAAATAGTGCCAAAAGGTGCATACGGAACGGGCAGATGTGACGATGCCCCTCGTCCTGTAAGCAGCACCGCTTACGGATTACATCCGGCATATATAGCGGCCGTGTTTGCCAGGACTTTGTTTATAGGTATTTCTTGCGATCGACTGTGGGCGAGGTGCTTAAGTATGCGAGGAGGCGTGACGTCTTTGAGTCTTTCTCGGTTAAGGAATCTCGGGAAGCTTAATGATGTGACAAGCATATTTTTAGCCCGACAACCATCGTGACTTATTTTAGTTTGACGGCGGGGCTTTTTGTAAAAAAAAGTGAACTTCGCGATTTTTTTTTAGACCAATCTGCTGAGACTGCATGTTCCCAAATATTTTTTTCTTGTACCACACTTACTTACTTCGGTGGTGCAGGCTGAGGCTTTTATTTTATGTTTTTCTTACGCCTCATCATAACTTTTGTACTACACTTACAAGAATACCAAAATGTAAGTTATTTTCGGCCTCTGACTTTACTAAAATTGGAGCCGAAAAAAATGCCAAAATTGGCAACTTTCTTCTATGGCAAAAACGTCATAAATGTTGCATTAATAGAAGAATTTGTTATTTCTACAGTGAGATCACTTATTTAGGCTGCAATATAGATACTTTTAGCGCCTGCATCGCATTATAGTCCTTGGAAATAAACTCAGACTGAACGAAAAAAGGGCGCTCTCATAAAATGGTGGGAAAATGCTTGGCAGCGAAACTAAACGAGTGGAGTTAGTTCGGACTTCAACGAACACGTGGAAATTTTTTCAGGTATATTCACGATGGTCGAAAAAAAAAAAAACCTTGGTTGATTTGGCGTGGAATGACCCAGCTGTTATCTGTTTTATCGCGTCTACCTCGTCCTGCTTTCTTTTCTGCTCGCGATGGTATTGCTCACTCTTATATCCTTCAAAAGTCGCCTTTACTTTGCTTTTTTTTTCTCTCTCTCTCGCTGTCGATAAGCAAACAGTAGTATCAAAGGCCTCACACAAGCTCACTTCGTTCTTTGTCACCCGTACAAATGATAAGTAATTTATTACTTAACGTAACTTACTTTTCTGGTGCTACATATTCCCGACTCACACCTCGAGTCAAAAATCAATAGCCCAAGTTATTTTCATCCATCTCAGAGGCTTTGTAATGTTTATGTGCGTAGCCACCTGGTATTACGAAGACAAGGTCTTTTGCTGTTGTCTTGGATCCTGGAAACACGCAAGGGAGAAAAGAGCGAGACATCCACGAGTCGTACACAGGTAATCAAGTTTAAAATAACAACATTATATTCATTCTTCTTAAGAACAGTGTCAGACATACGTCATGCCAAGACAGAGTGTATTTAATGGAGCTCACAGAGTTCCTGCTTTCCAGAAGTTCTTATTTCCGCCAGTTTGCCGTCGTAGAACAGATAAAGAAAGTCGAAATAATGCAAGTTTGTAATTTCGGTTTACTGTCCTCCAGCAAATGACCGCTGCAGAACTACTGTGTAGGATTTTGCCGACTTCGCACTGATCCAATCTGACATGCTTTTCAGCGGTGTACAACAGCAATGGCACCCAGGTGGTTAGCATAAGACGCCCATATCCAGATTATGTTCTGCCGCACACGGAGCGCTGCGAGATTGGCATCGTTGGTAAGTACGGGTTTATGTTCTGTACTGCAATGCCACGGAGGGCAATCAATTTTCGCTCCGCTGGCTGTAATTGAATATTGCAATGCCACTATCACGGCTCAACTTTACGAGCCTGGTCCAGCAGTACCAAAGAAGGTGTATTTTCCTATCAGAAATGCAAAACATTAAAGACTAGTATGGGATTGGTCCCACCGTTAGGCCGTTATGTGTAGCTTCGGGGCGCCCTCATTGGCGCGCCATAGCAAACTATATCTGTAAAGAAAGACATGGTATCAAGAGTTCACGGTAATCCACATGTGTGAAATGCTTACTGGTTCATCTGTTCATCGTTATCTGAGCCCTTAACGTAGCACTATACAATCAGCAACACAGAACCTCAATGCTACAGACTTACTATGCTGGTCCCGTGTCATAGAGTCTGGTGTTAAAGGAGCAGTCGGGGCGCGACCTACCTTGGATACAATTTGGTGCCTTCCCTTGAAACTCATTTAAAAGCAATTCCGGGGCTGTGCATTACGCCATTTCTATGAAAATTGTCTGTTTTCTACTTTGATGTTCCGGTCTTCATGACGAAACGCGTAAAAGACCGCAGGAAAGAAGGCATGGTTAAGTGACTGAAAAAGTAATATTCGCCATTGTAGTTTTATCGCGCGCACTGAAAAATCCGTATGCAGGATTCAACTCACCATAACAATAATCAACTTCAGAGCGCAGCCACCTTGCATTGAGCAAGATTATTTTAGTCTGCTCAGTTTTCTGTATTCTTACTTGCGTAGGAGACGGAGTAGGTGCCGTATTGGAGACTGTTGTCAAGCATCCACAACAGTCCATGATTTTGCCATCGGACTGTGGAGAGCAAGCGACGAGCAAGTTGGTGCCAGCGCTGTACGCCTACGAGTACCTCAAGGCTACAAAGCGTATCACCGAGAGCGACGAAGTCAATGCGCTCGCATTTTTTCGGGCAGGTAATCGCGTATTTCGGAGATGTGCTTTGAAGCTTTAGTTTATTACGGTTCAGTTTTAAATTGTTGTTATGTGGGGTTTAACGTCCCAAAACCAGCTCTGATTATGAGAGATGCCGTAGTGGAGGTCTGGGATTTTTTAACGTGCACTGACATCGCACAGCACACGGGCCTCAACATTTCGCCTCCATCGATATGCAGCCGCCGCAGCCGGGATTCGATCCCGCGACCCTCGGATCAGTAGCCGAGTACCATAGCCACTAGACCACCGTGGCGGGGTGACCTTTAAATACGTAGGCATTTCGACGCCAACTAAACAAGAAATCTGTCCGTCCTTCTCTCTGAAGGTCACAAGTGTCATAAAGAAATAATTGTATGCCAGAAACTAAAACCTTGTTGATGGGCTTATTTCCGGCGGTGTATATATATATATATATATATATATATATATATATATATATATATATATATATATATATATATATATATATATATATATATATATATATATATATATATGCTGCCGGTGTGAAGCGTTGACACGTTATCAGCATACACAAGGGTCGGCTTTAGGGCGTCTGGTCGTAGGCTTAAAACCCATCTTTATAGCGATTCGTCATATGAGAGACGGATCAATTTCTCGTTCAGTCGGCATGTCAGTGTTCACGCATTTAGAAGCCCTCTGTATACAACCGCGTATAAAGCCGACGCTTACCATTCTACATATCCGGCAAATTCAGACCGTACGAAAATTCGATGCCAAACACGTCACACCCCAAAGGAGTTTTGGCCACGCGCATTGCCGGTGCGCAGCCACTTCTATGTTGCAAGATGCTTCGTAGATAGCTCCGCCCCGCCACGGTGGTCTATTGGTTATGGCACTCGGCTGCTGATCCGAAGGTCGCGGGACCGAATCCCGGCCGCGGCGGCTGCATTTCGATGGAGGCGAAATGTTGAGGCCCGAGTACTGTGCGATGTCAGTGCACGTTAAAGAACTGCAGCTGGCAAAATTTTCCGAAGCCCTTCACTACGGCGTATTTGATAATAATATCGTGGTTTTGAGACGTAAAACCCCAGAGACTATCGTAGGTAGTTTCCACCCGAGTAATAACTACAAAAGCTTGCAGTTACCATGATAATTTCTTGATTATGTTTGAATAATAGTTTTGTGCTACCTCATTTATGACATGCATTTATGCAAAGAGTGAGGCATAAGAATCTGCGTGCAAACCAGGATCTCGTCTCTAAATTCATGGCTGCTGACTGGTATGTGTGCTACCCCAAGCTAGGGCCATAATAACTTTGATGTTGCCGTTAAACTGGATATCGCGCAGAAGCCGCGATGTTCTATGCGCGTGCGTGCGTGTGTGTATATATGTACGTGCCTGTACCCCTCTATCGCTTGTTGGCGCCTCTGTATATTGTTATCTGAACATGTAATAGTGTCACGCAGCCACCCTAGTAATTTCATCAAGTAATTAGCGAGTGTTGGTTAATGTAAGGACACAAAGGCATACATTTAGATTTTTTTTTTCTAATGGAAGCCGCATGACATGAAAATTTCAAACGGTACATACAAACCAAATTGGCGCGAGTGTGTTGGTCGGTAATTTCAGTTTACTAGCGTTAGAGAACGCATTAATAAGGTAGTGAATGTCACTGTGATTACTGATATCTGATCAGTACAAAAATTCGTTGAATATACTAAGACCGTCAGCTTGAGTTAGTACTTCCCACTGGCTTCAGTAGGTGGCGAATCTCACTATCCATCATCTTACTACCTGCATTTAATAAGAGGTTAGTGATTTTTGTGACAAGCAAACTCTTAGTATTTAGTTAGTGAATATGTCAACTTTCTTTTTAAGAGTGCGGTACTTAATACTTATTGAAGGCACGCTTTTTTTTTTTCTGGGAAGCGTGCACGCGTGCGTTGAGCAAAAGCAGCATAATATCCATAATTGATGCAGTTCGCATCAACTTCACCAGCTTCTTTCTCACATTCTATCTCGATTGTGCTCCTAAACCCCTTCCCGTTCTGCAAACAAATAATAATAATAATAATAATAATAATAATAATAATAATAATCAAGAGGCCGAAGTGGAGAGGGAGGGATTAACTTAGTGCTGCTGTGCTCGCTTCCCCCTATTTGTCGCCCTCTCTCTTTTCTTGCGTATTTTGAGGCGTATGATTATTGTTTCAAGTAAAAGAACTGTAGACGGTGGATCATAAACGACAAGAATTTTATTTTGCTATGTGATTAATTTCCTTTTTCTCTTGTTTTTTTTCCGCCTCTGTAATCTCGGGTATCATTTTCTTTTTTTTTTTTTCAGCTCATGCTTATGAGTACCTCTTGCGAGCATGGGCATTGTTTTTGCGCGTGCGCAGTGCGCCGTGAAGTGCATGTGCGTGTGCGCAAACTTTTCTTTCATTAAAAAGGGATGTTAGAAGTCAGCACCCATCTGTCGTTTTCTTTTGCACTAACCGTAAGTTGTTGTTATGTGGGGTTTAACGTCCCAGAACCAGCTCTGATTATGAGAGACGCCGTATAACCGTAAGTTGATTCCCATATTCTTGTACTTAATGACTTACCCTAATTCAGCTTTAGGTTAATAACCGAATAAGAAATGATCCTCCTAAAATTTTTCTGCTCAAGGCATTCTCATATGAGTCGCTTAACTTAAAGCAGTCTGCCTTCTTTCTTTTTTCTTCCAGCATACAATCAAATATGCCATTACGGAAAACTTGACGGTTCCTTCAGCGTTTTTCAACATACTCGTGGTACTTTGTGGTAAGAGACGGATTTCTATTATTACGTGCGCATCAAGACGTCAATCTTCGTAGGCCAACACTGCACGTTCACAGCGCATGCATATGGAGTACAACACAACACGTTGCATTAGCGTACCGTGATACGCTTCACTCTATACTAGACATGCCACATACAAGTTACAAGCGTTTTTGAACGTTTGTCAGCGTCGCCGAGCGCCACAGGCATCGGTTTCAGTATGCGCGTGGCCTCCGCGATCTGCGCGCCGGACCATCTCGAAGGCCACGATAACGGCCTCTCGCATACAACGTTCACCCAACTAAGAGTGCCTACTGTTGCACGGGTGCACGAGCTCAAGATGCGTTCGTCGTGTTCTGGTATCACGCCGTTCATTTATCGCGACACTTTGCCCAGTTGCTTTGCCGGAGACGCATTTGTTTGGTAGAGCCCTCCACTCAAGGTGCTTTGACAAACATTAGCACTATTCCCCTGACGTTTGCCAAAATTGTTACAATGCCTAGAGGATACGACGGCGCCCTTAATTTTGGGTACGCTGCATAAAGCCACTTGCAAGCATACGAGAGAACGTGACTACGCAAAAGGCCAAATAGATGAAAGAAAAAAAAAAGTATGTCCAGCCAGGTCGATCCTTCGATAAAAACGACATTATCGTCAATCAGCCAAAGGAACCGTGAGGAGTGATCGAAAACACTTGTTCTTTTTCGCCCACTTTCTCACTTTGTTTTTTGGACGACAAACGGAAACAAGTTAAGGTTAACTGGATGAATAAATGTGTTATCCTTCAAAGGAACCATTAATATAGTCGCCGATCTCGCAGCATGATTTGCTAAAGGGCACGTTCTCTCAAGAGGTGCGTTTAAAGAGATCGGTGCTTGTAAAGAGGATCGGCAGCTTCTGTCTTATAACATATTAAAAATTTCTGGCAGCGCTTAAATAGTTACATGCGTGTTCAAAAAAAAATACAGCAATAGCATTTGTAACGTTGAAATGTGCTCTCCAACAGCACCTCGCACAATTAAAAAGAAAAATGAGCCGAAACTGTCAACTGACATTGATCTTTTACGAAAAAAAAAAAATAGCTGAGCGCTTCTACAAAGCTGTTTTGTATTCAAGTACTACCCCGATGACGCCGAACCGCAAAATATAATTACCCAGAAGTATTCAAGATATTGATAACGAAAAAAAAAATCACGTCATTGCATTACAAGACGCTATAAAATGCTACTTGTGCGTTTCCATTCGTGAAACGAAGAAACGACCTTTTGACGTTGCCCCTGAGCACAGACGATGCGGGTGGTCGAAAGATGACGCTTCCACAGGGCTCGCGCAGGGGTGCCTTACTGGTCGAAGTGACGTCGGGCTCCCTTAGGCTGCCTTGTTATAAGGTTAGATTCGGTAACGAGGCAGATAAGTGCGTTTGTTGTGGATGAGCTTTTAGGAAACAACGAAACGTGTTGTAATTGAATGTGAAGAGGTTTTTCCGAATGGGTGCTAGCCTACGTAAGGCCATGGCATTTAGAGACAGCAGGGCAGAGGTAAACATGTCCGCCAGAGAGAGAACTGAAAGACGGTTGGGGAATTGGTGGTAGAATTAAGATAGGGGAGAAAGGACGAAAATAAAATAGCCCGATAACCGACGTTGCTATACTGTGACACTCGTAAATTTAAGCTTTAGAATGATCATTTTATTTTGAGAAAGAAAGAGCTTTATTCAGATAGGCATTACAGTATGTCAGATTAAATACTGAGCCCGGTGACGAACAGGTCACTGCCCCATTCTACAGGGGACAGTCATTTATCGACATGTACAGCCGCCCAGCGAATGAATGAAAGAGACCTTTTGAAGCATTGTGATTCAGTTTTGGTTCCTCTGACGTCGGTCAGTGCACTGCAGCAGCACGAAATGCGCCAGGCCATCACGCGGTCCGAGTATCGCGTTTCATTCGCTGAGCAGTGCTCATGTGACGCCTGACAAAAATTCGCTCCAAAACACACTGCAGCGAGAATCACACGTGAACGCAGGATGAATTAGCTATTTCCCGAACAATCGTTATTACGTGTAGCCCTTTACCAACCGGGTTCGCTTATCAAGTGCATCGGAAATGGCAAAATCTTTTTTTTTTTCTTAACAATTCTAGCGTAAGACGTTTCTGCGAACACGGGAGCAGAAATGATTATTTCCTTCTTGTTTGCTTCTTTTCTGTTTTGTTTTTACAGGCTTACCGCATATGTAGTTCGCACTTTGTGCCAAGCTACAAAAGCCATCATGATCGACGAAGCTGTCATTACTAGAGGGCTGCGCTATATTGCCAGTAAGCAGAGCGAAGCCGGAGAGTTCACTGATGAATTCTGGTGGCACGTCAGGCTGGTGGTTCGTACACACGATATTTCTATCGAAACAACGCATGAGTGTTAACTACACCCTCTTCTAGCTCCGTAGTCTGGTTTGTTTAATTGGCAAATAGCATGGATAATAAGAGGCGGCATGCAGTTGTCTGGCAGGGAACGCTCACCTCAAGGAAAACTACTGGAAGTCGCTGACTGAAAGAGAATGCTAGCTATAAAGGAGAGTTTTCATAACGTCGCGGCTTTATCTGCTTCACAAATTTTGTCATTATTCATCAGCGCAAAGTAGGAGATGCTCAGGGGAAGATGGAGGCTTGAATCGATGAACATATCGCTAAAAACGATGCAGAACAGGGAATGTCGCTGAGGCCAACGTTTCGACAAGTGGACTTGTCTTCATTGTGAACTTGTCTTCGAGTTGCCGTCCTGACGAAGACAAGTCCACTTGTGAAAACGTTGGCTCCAGCGACATTTCCTGTTCTACATCGCTTTTAGCGATCTGTTCAGCGATTCATCAGTGCAAGGAGTCTGCAGTCGGAAGAGTTTAGTCTGTTTGGTAAAAGTGGTACGTATACAGCTAGCGCTCCCGTATACCGCTCCCACACACGATTATAAAAATATTAGCTTGTGTTACATTTCTGCGAGACTTGAACGCGCGAGCCCGCTGCCAATTCGTTAATGCGTTGTTATGTCATATACTTTTGAAACATACACTTTGGCGCAAGGCGTTTGCAGAACTTCTTGAGCCTTGATGAAAAAGTACACGTGTTGGAATTTAGATCGATATTCTCAGACGTACGCGAGAACCACATGTTGCGCGTACGCCCGCATATCCCGGGTTGTAATGTATCTCCTCCTCTTCAACGCCACAACTCAAATTGAATCAAATCAATTTTATTTACAAGTACATACATGATGGATAGTCAACTGGGCTTAATTACAGCTACGTACGTGACGTGACCCTATTCCACGTGGGTATGCGTCACACGCGCGGTCATAGGTACACTATCATACCTTTGAATTTTTGGTACCACCCGAGATCATCGACACGTTTTTTTTTTTCTTTTTTTCGAAGGTCATGACGCAATGAGTCACTGAAAAGGCTAGACCCCGAATTCCGAAATTTGTTTAGTGCACACGTGTACGAAGCCGCAGGAATTTTGCGAGTGCTGTAATAGGAAAGTTAAAGGACATAGAACAACTCTTTTATGCCTGCCTCAGCTGCATGGTTTAGTCCCTATCCTTCTCAGCCACGGAAAAAGGTTACGTTGCTGTCAGTTACGCCATGTTTGGCTGTCACCTCGGCAGCGTAGCACGACGTCAGGTAATCAGGGCTACTCACCGAGAAACTGCGCTGCCAAAACCGCATCACCACAGGGCGAAGGCAGTTTCGTAGTGCTGGTTTAGGCCACTCGACGACGTGGGATGACGATGTCAGGCCATCACGCCACTTATCGGACGAACAGTACAGGTGAAACACCGGAGCAGGGCGCGGGGATTGTTTTTCGAAATAAAGCGTCTGCGCGGCGATCACATTTTTTGGATAACTCCGAAAAATGTGATCGCCGCGGCCTTCTCTACGAATGGGGAAGCTTGTTTGAAAAGCGTAAAAAAAAAAAAAACAGTCTGGACCTGTTTACTAGCCCTTTAAGTATTTTCCTTAATTAATAATAAGTACAACAATAATTACAACAAAGCGTACAACAATGTTTCAAATTTCAAATACGCAGGGACCCGTATTTCATCCAGCGGCACTGACGGCCTATATGCTTATCACTCTCGAAGAGTGCAATGCCGAGGGCTTTGTGGTAAGTTTATCGACGATGAGTTTATCAAAGTTTTAATGAGGCTACGAAAACGTCTCGATACCTTACCAACGTTAGTGTTGTATCCTTGGCGAATTATCTAAGCGGCATGTTGTCATTGTTGTGGTTAACTATAATGATCTATCGAAGGACAGTTCTAGTGTAAGAACTTTGTTGTAATGTGGGCCCCGTTTTTAGCTGTCAAAGCGAGGTGGTGCTTATTTGAAGGGCTCCACAGTGGTGTCATCAGGAAGGCGTTTGACGTCGTTGCATTGATTCTACGCTTATTCTAAAGTATGCATGCTAAAATATGTCACTTGGTGTCTAACTGCCATAGCTCAAGATAGCCGTTCGCGATGTCTACAAGAGTGTTGTAGTCTTGATTCAGTCCATATAACAGTTTATAATGATTCAGAACCTCTAAATTGCTAGGTAGCGCCACACCTGCCTGACGCGATCATGTCTCCGGACCTTTAATTCCTGCGAGAAACAGGCCGTTGTAGATGTATGTGCAGTGCTTGTCAGTTACATTGAAATTGCGTATATGTCGGTGCAGTGTCCTATACAGGATCGAAGCACGCCCCAAAGAGACACGAAGACAAATCATACAAAAGTGTGCAACGAATAAAGAAGGTTAAATGTGCACTTTTCACTTGCCTGTCTGCCAGGAAGAAACAATGTAGGCAGGGCATTTGGCTCCAGATGAAAACATGTCCAAATGATTGCTTCACCCTGCGCTAGTTCGGGATCGTGACGGAAGGCATCACGGCGAAGTGTCTGCCGCAAACGCGTAGGTTGTTTCGCTTCTCCGGGGGTGGAAGGCCAATACGCGGGTGGAAAGCCATGCACACCGCAAGGCGTCAACGCGAGGCAGCGTATGTCGGGACTTCATGCCTTTCCTGTCGCTGACTTTGCACCCGAGGACAGCGCAGGGCACTGTTTGTTCTTTGCTCGTTACTCCCTGAGTTGTGCGCGCAGTGCGCGCTCGCTTGATGACGCCGACTGCGGTGCAGAGTTCCACATTCGCCAGATTGAGCCCATCTGCAAAAAACCGACAGCCAGCTCCGCCACAGCTGCTTAAGAGCGGCCGAAACTGAGGAGTGGATCGCACAGAAGCAGCCGAAGGTCCACAGCTTAGGTGCATCTTATCACGTATAAGCTGAATCTCCCAGTGGCAACCCAAGGTCAACTGGTGATGACAGATAAACCGTTTCCTTAAACCTTGAGCATCGCTTCCGCCGCATCTGATCGTGGGAAACGGGTTGTGCATGCTACCTTCGAGTGAAACTTGGCGATCGTGGCGCGGCGTCACAGAGGAACCGCAACTTCAACAACCTATAGGCGCATGAGCGCGTGCTTGTGGTACACACGCGAACGCTATTTTTCTTTATTATTGAGGAAACTTACGGGACTCAAATAAGCGAAGCACCAACTCCGCGGTGCCGAAAAGACGGATTTGCGCGAGCGCGCCGAGTGGTGCAGACGACAGTTTTCTTCCACCGGAAATGCGTCATCCACATCAAAACTTTAAACGAAGTTAACGGATTTGTTGTTTACTTCATCTTGTTTATTTAACTGCAAAAGATATTATACATACTGACCGCATAACCAAGTTCATTTGATTCAAACATGATTCAAACGTCGCTCTTAATTTATGCCGGCTACCAATCAATAGCAGCAATCTGCTTCATTTCGTCATAAAGCATATTAAAAAAAGAGTGAGAACCGGCCCCTTTCTTTTTTTTCTTTTTTGAAGCGAGAGCTCTTAAGTAAGGGACAACTTTGTGCTTGCCCTGTTAACTCTACGCTTCGCGCGCGACTGTAGAATTTGCGTTAGCTGTTTATTGCAGCCTACACTGTCGATATAGAACGTATTTTTTCGCGAAGTCCGAGGGGTGGTTCAGGACCCCTTTGAAACACACTGGAAGACTTGCGCTGTTGTAATGACTGAGTGCAGACTTCATACACCATAACGTGCTAGCCCAAAACCATAGCGCTTTAGAATTGTGAAATTATGATGTTGATTTCCGCTACCCATACTGATCAAGCAACGTGAACTGCTTGGCTGAAAGCAAGAAACCATTGATGGTTAAGCGCAGTTTTCGCACTACTTCCTTTTCCCAAGTCTCCCGAACTTTCAAGACAGAAAGCGGCGGCGTTTGTGGAACAACATGTGCGGCGAGGAGACTCACCTGCAGGGCTTGCTCTGGCCGCTTACGCTTTATCCTTGGCCGGCAGCTCTGGAAGGCACAATGTCATTGAATGGCTTGAAGAAAGCGTGCACTACGACCAAGGTATGGTGCCCCTCAGAGAGAAGCTGCAGATTTGTGTAGTATACCTGATCCTTGAGCTACTAAGCATTTGTAGCTAGGCTGTCTCTCTTGATAAGTCTGTAAGGAAATGCTGATGTCTCTGTTTCGGCATGCGACAAAACGACAAACATTCCAAGAAGAGCAGAACCATCGCGGTGCAAAAAAAGAAAGAAAAGGGGGAAAAAAAGAAACTAACGATGAATTCCAGGGAATTCCAGCACGCCACAAGTTAAAAAGCAAAATTCATGTTTAAGGCAGTTGGCGCGAAAAGAAAAAAAAAAGGGGGGGGGGGGGGAGAGAAATTGGCAAAAGAGAACCCACCAAGGAAAGGTGCGCTGCTGTCGTGGGCTTTATTCAGAAAGTTTAGCGAGTGCATTCGAGCGCCATTTACGCTATACGAGATACAAGTTACTAAGATGCCCGTATCTCGTCAGTCAAACTCAAAGCCACGCCTGAACGCAGGCAAAAATATCCTCAGACTCTCCCCCCAAATGTGCTTACACCGGCCTGTATCAAGATAGCCTATTCATTTTACTCCAACTGCTTGCTGGAGTTGCTATAACGAAGTTATTTATTCGCTGTGTGAAACATAGACGTCCATGACAAACTGCGGAAGCGTAGGATTACCGAACGTTAGAGATAAAAAAAAACAACCTTTAAGGTTGTTTGGGGACTCTTTAAATTAAAAAAAAAAACTATTTGTGAAATTCCTCAGCGAGCTTCCTCGCACACTATTAATTTTTGTGAGAAAAAGCGCAGACCACAACTGCATGTATTGCTATCGATTACGGGTAGCAAGCGATACGTTAGAAAAGGCAGGAACGGCAGCGTAAACCTGGGTGTAGCAGTAATGTTTATTATTATTATTATTATTATTATTATTATTATTATTATTATTATTATTGTTGTTGTTGTTGTTGTTGTTGTGTTGTTGTTGTGTTGTTGTTGTTGTTGTTGTTGTTGTTGTTGTTGCCGCCTCTCACTCACAAGGTTCCCCTTGACGGCTGGTTCAAATTAAATGTTGAGAAAAACGTACTTCAGGAATTCTGCATATATCTCCGTGTAAAATAACGGCTCCAACAATGAGGAGCGTAAATACTTGCGACAACGTCTATTTGCGGATATACTTATTTCCATTCATGCAAGTTTTTTCAACGCCTAAAATTTATATCAGGTGTGGAATAAAAAAAAACGAGACTGTTCCAATAAATTATTCTACTTATAGAATCAGTTCTCTGCGACATTGTCACCTTCAAAGTAGTCCCCTTTAGCATTCACAAACTTATGCATTCGGTGCTGCCGTTGCTGGTAACAGTTCTGGAACAAGGTTTTTGGAAGGGCCTTAATTCAGGAGACACTCTGTTTTTGCCTGAACCTCTTCAACCGAGGTAAAATGGGTTCCCTTTAAGCAAGATTTAACTTTAGCTAATAAAAAGAAAAAGCAGTCGCATGGAGAAAAACCAGGTGAATAAGGAGGACGCCCCATCACAGTAATGTTTTTGCTGGTTAGAAACTGTTCGACAGACAGGGCCGTGTTAGCGGGTGCTTTGTCCTGGTGAAACAGCCATGCATCACTCCACAACCGTGGCCTTTTCTTCCTAATTATTTTTTACGAAATCTCTTTAGTACTTCAATGTAATAGTGTTGAATGTAATAGTGTTGATTAACTGTCTGACCACTGGGAACCCACTCAATTATTACAACTCCATTACTGTCGAAGAAGACAATTAACCTTGCCTTGAATTTTCATTCTGGCATGCGTGCTTTTTTGGGTCTTGGGGATCCTGGATACTTTTACTGCATCGACTGGCACTTACTTTCTGGGTCACAGGTAAAAATCTATGTCTCAACACATGTTACAACACATTCCCACAAATTTGGCTCGTGTGCAGTGCGTTCTAACATATCTACACACGCGCGTATTCACGGCACTGCTTTTGGTCATCGGACAGAACTTTAAGAAGAACTTTCGCAGAAATCTTCCTCATGTGGAATTCGCCAGTTAAAATGCGTATGGAACAGCTTCCCTATCCAACTTAACAGACTCCGCTACTGCACGAACACTTACTATTCGGTCACTACGAATCACACCACAAACTTTAGCAATCTTTCATTCTGCATTCGCTGACCTTGGGCGCCCAGCACGTTCATCATCTTCCACACTGTCCCTTGCCCCTGAAAACAGCTTATGCCATGCAAACAGACGTGCACTGAGACTATTTTCATCTCCGTAAGCCTCGTTGAACATATGAAATGTCTCCGTGGCTGATTCCTTATGTTTCACAAGATACTTGATGTTGATTCTCTGTTCTATTTTTACATTGGATATTTCTCTGGCAGAATGCAGTTGCGTGTGTTCACTCAATGACGCAGCGCTCCCAACTGGCATGATCAGTTAAGTCGAAACTGGCCGCATGGATGGAGGAGGTGTGTGGCATGATGCCAGCAAAACCAGTTGCTGCCAACTACACTCTTTTTTCAAGCTACACAGTTAGCCTCTGTTTTGTTTGTTTGTTTGTTTGTTTGTTTGTTTGTTTGTTTGTTTGTTTGTTTGTTTGTTTGTTTGTCACACCTCGTATATAACCGTAGAGCAACAATGAATTATTGTCTGTCACCACTGTTGCATATTTATTTTTTTAGTTCCGTACAGCTTCTCTTATGTTCCGCGGGGACTGCTTTCTTAATTTTTGCTAACCACATTTCTTTGTGTCTTTTTTGCACAAAGGTGAACGTCACGTACCAGGGATCAACCTTGTCCTCTCTGCTCAGGCGACATCATACGCTATCATGACGTTCATGAGGGAAATGAAAGACGTCAATTATGTCACAAGCCTCGTGCGGTGGCTAGGCAGCAGAATCAGCCCCCAGGGATCTCTCCAAACTTCGACGGTACGCCACTCATTGCTTTGCAGACTCTAAATGGGAACCACTGCTAAGGAACACACACTCACTGTGGCGGAAATTCTATAACCATGTGCGAAATTTCGTCTCGTTCACTGTCTTGCAATGTAATGACTGTGGAAGCCAGCTTAGTAGAGTGATTTCTATATGGTAGGTGTTGACATCTAATGCATATAGGAGCTTGTATGCATACTTTACGTATACAGAAGTCTGCTGCCAGGTTTTATGCTTCAAGTACATTTTGTACGTAGCACATTAATAGATAAATGACCTGCTCTTGCTCTTTTTGTCTCACCCCCCTTTCCCAAGGACACTGCGATAGCTCTCCAAGCACTTGCCAAGTATGCCGCCTACGCCAAAGAAAACAACATTGACTTGTCATGTCAAGTGACCCTAAGTAATGACGGAGGTTTCAAGGAGCATGTAAGGATCAAGCGAGACAACGCCACCATCCTCAACACTATCGAGGTTAGTCGGTTAAACGCAATAAGTACTTGCCACAAGCTGTCAACACTGGGCATAGGAGAACTAGCGAGCTAGCTTACATTTACAGAATATGTCAGTTAGCTTCTAATGACATATTATGATTGCTTAACACCTTCAGGACAGCAGCGTTGTCGAACCGCCAGCAAGTGATAGCATGCCCCTACTCGTACCTTACCCATAAGGCCACAGGTTTGACGCTGTCTTTGATCCAATGCTGTTGCGCTACGATCCAGTGCAAATGGAAGCAATAAGTGAGCCGTCTAAATAAGCGCGAAAAGTGTAAAATATCGGTTAAAAAGCAAGAAACGTTAGGTGATATATCCTTTTATGAAGGAGGTAGTGAACTGAAATCAGCAGGCATAATTATTCACTGAAATATATTAACAAAAACACCTTCACGAGTGCAGGGTGTCAGCCTGCCGTGTTGGTGACTAATCATCAGGTCTGGTGTGTGTTGCGTGGCTGTGCACTGCGAAGCAGTGTCAGAGACACATTTTCTGTTTACGCAAACGGCCAGCGGCAATCGGTGTGATGTGGAGGAACACATCGAGCTTTCGCCTGATCAGAGATATAACATCCTGCAAGAAACCGGAAGGAAATGGAAACTAAGCAAATGTTTTGATTGTTTTATTTCGTCACAGCAAAAGCGAGAAACATATTTAAAATTTCCGGAAATATGCCTATATACTTGTCGTTAATTCTTCTAGCGAAAAAAAAAACAAAAAAAAACAAGCAAACCAGTCGACTACCGCAATAAGGTAGAAATTGAATCATGCCGCTCTAAGCCTTTCTTTCCGTCGTTCATTGTCCGCGACGGTGTTCCATTGGTTATGGTACTGTACTGCTGACATGGGGCCGTATTCTGAAATGTGTCGCCAAAGGCGATAGAATCGCTGGTGGCGGCATTGTGTCTCCTCCTGTGGTGATTGGCTGTTTGAACAAACCGGAAACCCGCCATCACTTTTCCTGTTTGTTCAAACAGCCAGACGGCGCTGTGGTGTGATTGGCTGGCTGGTCAAACCGCACACAATTACGTCACCAGCGATACTATCGCCTTTGATGACACATTTCAGAATACGGCTCCTGAAGGACGCCAGTTCTATCCTGGCTTAGGCGGTCGCATTTTCTATGGAGCCGAAGTTGACAGAGGCCCCTGTCCTGTGCGGCGTCAGTGCACGTTAAAGAACCCCGGATGGTCGAAACTGAGTCATCGACTACGGCGTGCCTCGTAAGCAATATAAGCGAAGATCAGTGCCTGTGTTTACCAGAGGGGATGTACGCTTCCTCACGGCGTGTGTATGTGTGGCCTGTCACTCAACATGTCGCGTATCTCGTGAACATCTGTTACGGGTCTTAAAGGGCTCATGACAGCTATTTTTTTTGTTGGAGACTTTTATGTTCTAATGAGTAGAACAGTGTCTTGTAATCACGGCATGGAGTGGCAAATTCTCCAGCGTGAAGTCTAATCAGTCACAGCATCGTTAATTTTGTTCAGATTTAATGAAGCTTCGAAACGCGCGCCAAAAACTACAAGAAACTAGAGCCGCGGGGCTAGCGCGGCGGCTGTCGGAAGTGAGCGCATGCACTGATCACTTGAGCTCAAGATTCGGTGACGTTGCGGAGAGCGCGAGCGCCAGACCAGCTCGCCACACTCGCTTTGCATCATAGCGTGTGTACAATGTACGCTTGAGCGACCAACACGGAGAGGAAGCAGAAAAATATGGCTTTTGGCGTGGCCTCCGCGATCGGCTGCAAGAGCCGATCTTGGAGGCCACGTTCAGAAGCCATAGTGCTTCGCGCCTGTGTTTCTCTGTGACGTCACGATATCAACTTACAAAAGTGAAACGTCACAGATGGCCCACAAACTGCGTCACACTAGTGACGATGTCGCGAGGTGCTGCAAGCTCGGGTGAGCATTCCCGCTTACTTTGAAACCATATTGAAATTACTTAGAGGCGACGTTCGCCGCTAATACTTGGTCAAGATTGCCTTCGTATGCAGGAAAACCAATTAACGCAAGCATCTCGCGTATGAAATTTTGGTGTCATGGGACCTTTAAGAGAAGAAGAAACCAGCATTCCGCTAGCTGCTTTATTACAGTGTCTTTGTTTACTTTCTATTTTCGTAAATACACTATATATATATATATATATATATATATATATATATATATATATATATATATATATATATATATATATATATATATATATAGTGTTTGATCAAGTCTGGTTTCCAGCCGAAACGTCAGAATAAATCCTAAATAATATGTTTGTCACTGTGACAGCGGGGACACGGGTGATTGAAGAAGCAGAGGAAGAGTTTCACCAAAATGACATTTCTTTGACTTCAGCACCAAAACTTCCCTTGCCTAGGCAACCTAAGACAAGATCAAGGCACGCGTTGTCCTCCCGAAAATCACTACATCATCCAAGTAGCGCTTGCAGACTTCTAACTTCAAACCACACAGAATGTTATCCATGAAGCGTTCAAAGGTGACGGGTGCGTTACAGAGCCCGAACGGCATCACGTTAAAATCGAAGAATCCGTCTGGCGTAAAGAATGCTGTTTTTTTTTTTCTTCCTGGTACATGAATCTGCCAGTAGCCAGACCTCAAGTCAACACACGAAAAGTATGAGGCCGATGAGAGGCAGTCTATGGCATCATCAATCCGTGGCCGAGGATGTATACATATTTTTTTCGTGATTGCGTTGAGGCAGCAGTAATCTACGCAAAGTCGCCATGTACCATCATTCTTTTTAATGAGTATTACTGGGGCGGCCCAAGGACTGCTCCACTCTAGGATTACGTTTTCCTTTAGCATCACACGTACTTGATCAGTGATCACCTTGCGCTCCGAAGGTGACACTCTGTATAGTTTCTGTCGCGAAGGTACTTTAGCCCCGTATCTATGCGATGCTGTAAAGACACAGAGGAAACGATGGCGGGACATCTTGCTGTGAAAAGTCAAACACTCGCATGTTTCTGTAGAATCTTTGCTACCTCTTGGCACTGGCTAGTGCTAAGTAATTTGTTAAGTTACAAGGCCGTCGTTCAAGCTCCCCGGCGCGAAGTCGGCGAAGGGAACGACGGCAGTTTCGGTCGTTCCGTACGCAAGCAGACACAATGAAAGGATCGGAGTCGTGGTTTGCAAAACAAAACAACAAAATTTAATCTATAGTGATAGGGCAGCGCAAGGAATACAAAGTAAACTACACTTCATTCAACTAACAATTATGCACTTAACAACGATGAACGAGCTTGAAAAAATATTAGCACGCGAAAATGACAAACTAAGACAAACAACTAACAAACAGTAACGAGGGCAATGTCAACAATACAGGAATCTAATCTACAAAAGCTATGAAAGTTCAGGCAGAGAGTTCAGTAATATAAAGATGAGATGGCATACGTGATCACCGGCAGCGTTGAAGGGTCCACGACGGTCTGGTACGAGAAGTCCGTTGCTCTGGCACAGCGTTGAGGTCGACGGAGTTGCAGCGCTGATATTTCCCGGGGAGCTAGTGCTTGATGGCAAACTCGAGCAGTTTGAACTAACTCGAGCCGAAGTCCCGATGCCTACGTTGCAGACGGTAAGCGCGCATCTCAACTAGACGAAACGGCTAAGGTTAGGTGGCCAGCCGGTAAAAAGTCACGCTAACAACTTCTAGAGCGATACGATGATCGGCTTCTACGCCATGTCAGCCAAGCGACTAGAACCTGTGGCCCTCAATACTCCGCGCTTAAATACTCGCATGTTTTCCCTGATTCGCTGTCTGCGGAATCGGGGCGTGTTTGTGAGACAATTGCTCCGGCATTGCATTTTTTGCTCCGCCCAAAATATCCCTCTCGCAATTAATACACTGGAGAGAGCGATGGTCAAACCCTTTCTCGGGGTCGCCGAGTCGGCATCTTCATTCAACTCGCCTGATTGACAGGTCATTAGCGTCCGAGTCGCGGGGGGGCCCTTCTTCGCCGGTCACAACAAAGGTATGCCTAGTCGTCCTCTCTGGACACGGATGCCGCCGACCACACAATAGCCTACGTCCTCACGCGGCCATGCCCCGCTAAACGGTGCCCCGCTGTCCTTCCCTGCATTGCTGGTCCGAAGACCGCGTTTGGGGTTTCAAGAATCACGCCGGGGGCTCGCGTGGGAAAGCCTCAAGTTGGAGCTTCCCAGCTCAGAAAACCATCTCCTCCTTGTTTTCTCCGAAAAGGGTCGAGAGCTTTTGACGTGTTTGAAGCGGTGGAAGCACTTGTAACTTCGCACGTGCAGGGATACCGTAAACCTTCAGCTATAGTCCGCCCCGAGGCAATGTCATTCCGTGACAGTCTATCATAGTCATGAAGGCGGAATCCACAGCGTACTCATCATCAGAAAGGGACTCGTCCAGGGAACCAGTTTTAATTATGCTTTTGGCGTCTCTCTAAATGTGGCAAAGTTAACTTCCAATTAATCCATACATCCATCCACGTACCCTCTCGCTACAGTAAACATGGGCTCCTGCAAAAACAGAAGCTTAAACCGTGGCAACCGCGCAGGGCACAGTATGGCAGTGTGGGCCGTATTTTCTCTGATGTATAGCCCTCTGATTCTAGGTTTGGTACGTGTCAATGTATAATGCACACAAGAAAAAACGAAAATCAAATATTCATATGAACACGCAATGCTGGGGAACATTCGTTTCTATCTCTCTTTCTCTCGGTCTCTCTATTCCTTTCTTTGGTACGGGGAACATTCTAGTTTTAACTTCAATTTTCTTTCAGATTATGCAACCAGGAGAACAGATATTCGTCAGTGTCAAGGGATCTGGCACCGGTGTATTGTACTTCAACTACACTTACAACGTCAAAGTGCCTGATGACATTTGCAAGGTATACGTACCTACCCTCCTTGGCGACCGAATTTGTTTGAGCTCGCACATAACATCAAAACATAACTGTACATAACATGAAAGCATAAAAAATAATTCGGCCTATATTTTTTTTAATGTCCTTGCCGTGTATGTCGCTTTGCAAACTCTCATCTGTAAGTACGACATGACATACAAGCCTGTCAATGGATTGTGTTGAAATGGCTGTGGTGTCGCCAAGACTATACAGGTACTTGTTACAATTTTCTGGCGAGGTATCGCTATATTACAAACGTAGCAAAATAGAGCATATGGTGATTGCGCGGCTTTAATATAAACATTCTATATATTTCGAATTTAGATAGAACCAGTCTGTACGTCAAAGTCGACACGCTTCGACAAAAGAAACAAGAGTCACAGCAGGCGTAATTAGAATATACCAAGCAAAATTCACATAAAAGCACGCACTAGCTAATCGTTGCTCTGGGCACATTACCAATAAAAACAGCCGTCCGTTTGCTTCTCATTCATTTGTGTGGTGTGATCACGCAGCATTACACTTTATTCGATAACTTCTCAGTGGCATAACGGTCTCTCTTACTCGATCTATTGGTGTGGAAGTAAGTCAGAACAAAGACGCTACCTCAGCTTTATTCACTGACGTTATTAAAACTCTGCTTATGCTGTCCTTTTCAGTTCGACATCGAGGCAAACTTTGAACAGAACCAACCAAGCCAATATGAAATACTGACGCGAATTTCTCGTAGTAAGTATTCCCGAAAGATACCTTCATTCATAGGTTCAGTAGATAACTTGGCGGAGTCAGTGAAGAAAACCAAGTGCACGTCGCATGTCTTGAATGTGTGGAAGTGGCAGAAACTATAGCAGTGGAATTTTAGTGTCATATACAAAGGGGTAAGAAAATTAAGCGTCAAATAGGGGTAATACAGATATTTGTGGTCTATAGTGCCGTTCTATAGTGCCGTCTATGCCTCTGAAGTTTGCAAAACTAATATTTACTTGTAATTTGCAACATTGTCTGGAACTTAGGCAATTATTAGTGCGAATCATAAATCACCTGTAAGGCTTTCGGAACCACGAATCTTACTAATAATACTGGTAATTTGTATCTGTTTCCTTAAAGACGGGTGGAAGGCGGGGACGCTCTTGCTGTAATTCTCGCTGACATGCATCAGACGTGGTTGCAGTGTTAGACCTTTTTTTTTTGGTGAAAGAAAACGGGCCTCGCTGAATGACTAATTTTGCCGTGCGCACGCGTTTGTGTGTGTGTGTGTGTGTGTGTGTGTGTCAATCTTTTTCTTCTAACCTTTCTATCTCCCTATACCCCTCCCCCAATGCAGAGTAGCAAGCTGGAAGCTTTTTAACCTCCCTTCCTTCTGCAGAATCGCTCTCTCTTTCCGTGTGGTTAAGGTGTTCACGATGGTTTCTGAATACCGTACTTTTATTCCATTGTTGGACATGCATTTAAGAAATATGCGCTTTGTGTTGTAGGTACCGAAAATAAGAACTCTCAACGTAAAAAGGACGTCAAGCCCGACTATCGCATGGAGGTCTGCGCAAGGTGAGACCTTCAACTTATCCATTTGCTGCAGCCGCTTGTCCAAAAGGTACAGTTTTGCACAAACAAGATTTAGCGTGGTACAGATAGTAACAGTGTTCTTTTTGCCATCTCAATGTAAACCCGGTTCTAATAATAATAATAATAATTTCTGAAATTTACGTCCCGAAACTATGATATGATTATGAGAGACGCCGTAATGGAGGGCTCCGGAAACTTCGACTGCCTGGGGTTCTTTAAAGTGCACTGACATCGCACAGTACACGAGCCTCGACATCTCGTCTCCATCGAAATGCAGCCGCCGCGGCCGGGTTTCGACCCCGCGACCTTCGTATCAGCGACCGAGTGCCATAACTACTAGACCACCGTGGCGGGACGCACCACTTCACTGAATGCGAAGATGTTCCTTACCGCTAATGTAGAAAGCCGAATTTCTTTTTGGAAGCACATTTTGTTATTGTTCTTTAGGCCAAAGTTATTTTTTTAGATAAGTTGGAAATTACGAAATTTTTAAATAGCGAAGTTATCAGGTTTACTATACATTGCAGCACAGCATTAAGAAAACGATGCCATAATTATCTCAACTCCAAATGATAAGAGAACTAAATCAAGAGCGAATGATATATCAAACACCCCCCTGGAATAAAACTTGTGAGTGGCTCTCTTGCGAAGCCATTTTAAACATTTCAAAGAAACTTATGCAAGCTGTGAATTTGACATTTGAATCAGTACCAGAAAATTGTTTACACTGCGAACAGCTGCAATCGAGACGTGTGATTTGTAGCGCCTTTCGCCAGGCTGTCAATTGGTGTGCCACAGAAAAAAGAACAACATGAAAAGCAATAAAATTTAGTACACTAATGTTAGCGAATACAGGACAAAGTTTCTTTAGGACATGTATACAGGGTGTCCCACGTAACTTGAGCCAAGAATTTGAAAATGAAAGGCACTTCAGAGGAGAACTGAACCAAACGTATACTATTCGTACTGGTCTATAGATACTCAGGTTATTTTTTATTTCCCCCTAAGGTAATTAGTTAATTATTTTTAATTAGCTAACTCCTTAATTATGGGCTGAAAACCCAAATATGAGCACTGAGCTGTAGAGCACCTTCATAAACCACCGAATGAATTGTTTCCTGTACGATATGTCTTACGGTGTTAATTTTTCCGCATTCTAAAGAAAGCCCGCGAAATTTGAAAATGAGCCACGTGACGGACCGCGAGCGCACTGCTATAGTGCTGGTCTCAAGCGTGCAACCGGTGAACAAGGTCGCCTGCGGCTGCCACGGGGAAGCGACATGATGCTTTGAAGGTGGTCGATGTTTGGGCGTCCGTCTTTGGTTCAATGACGGTGCAAATTCACACTGCTGGCCGAGCGCTGCCGCGGTGGTAAAGCGCTCAATACTGCGAGGAAAAAAACAAACAGCAGTTTGATTCTGATTCACGAAGATCAAGAAGATCAAGAAAACAAGAAAATAAAGCTATTTTCTTGTTTTATTTATCCGTCTTGGACGCTTATCTCGGCAGCGCTCGGCCAGCAGCGTGAATGTGCACCGTCATTGAACCAACGACGGACGCCCAAACATCGACCACCTTCAAAGCATCATGTCGCTTCCCCGTGGCAGCCGCAGGCGACCTTGTTCACCGGTTGCACGCTTGAGACCAGCACTATAGCAGTGCGCTCGCGGTCCGTCACGTGGCTCATTTTCAAATTTCGCGGGCTTTCTTTAGAATGCGGAAAAATTAACACCGTAAGACATATCGTACAGGAAACAATTCATTCGGTGGTTTATGAAGGTGCTCTACAGCTCAGTGCTCATATTTTGGGTTTTCAGCCCATAATTAAGGAGTTAGCTAATTAAAAATAATTAACTAATTACTTTAGGGGGAAATAAAAAATAACCTGAGTATCTATAGACCAGTACGAATAGTATACGTTTGGTTCAGTTCTCCTCTGAAGTGCCTTTCATTTTCAAATTCTTGGCTCAAGTTACGTGGGACACCCTGTAGAATGTGCGTCTTGTAGGGATCACGCACTAGTCACTACAGACATCTAAAGTATATGCAGAAAAACTCGTTCTGGGGCTAGTTGGTGACTGAGCCTGCTAAACATTTTCAGGCGCAAAGATTGAAACAGGGAACATAAGAGGACAGGTAAGAGACAGACGAGAGCGAACTATCAAATGCTTATTACGATCGGATTATATCGAGGGGTAATTTTCCAGACATGCGCAGCAAAGCTTCAACATGACGTCAAACACGTCATCACAAAATCTCTCTATCAAAAGAGCACAGTTCAAAGACGCACAAAAATATTGATGTATCAGTGACGAAAATAGACCCTTGTCTTCTTATATTTGCTTTGTTTGTTTGTTTTCTTTTGTTTTTCCCTCACCCTGCTTGGACCTTGTATTATGTCCGCAGAATTGGAGAAAGAAGAAAGAAAGAAAGAAAGAAAGAAAGAAAGAAAGAAAGAAAGAAAGAAAGAAAGAAAGAAAGAAAGAAAGAAAGAAACTTTCCTTCTTATGCCAGCAGACCCTTATGAAAGGGTCTGCTCCTTCTGGAAGCCATACCCTTTCCTTGTTACGTGGAACTTCTAGAAGCTTTGTATGCCTCCGGAAATGTGTTTCTATGATAGACAGCCTTTATGACGGCGTCATACCGCAGCGTTCCCGCGCACGTCTGGAAATTACCTCGAGATGTAACCTGACCGTCATTAAACAGTTCGTAGTTGGCGCTCCTCCGTCTCCTACCTGTCCTCTTTTGTTTCCTGTTTCATTCTTTACGCCTGGAAATGTTCAGTAATCTATTTCATGGGGATGGTGCGCTTGTAACTCTCCGCCGACAGGAGCGCCGATCGCGTCGGCACGGTCGTCCTTGGGATGATAGAAGCTCCGGTCGCAGGGCTGGCGGTAGCTTTAGAACCGAGTTATTCGCGTTTTCCTACGGTTTTTTTTTTTTTCTTCCAAAGGTCGTCGTACTACGGCTCGGTGTTCAACAACAAGATTTATTGTGTCCTCGGCCGTAACAGTACTTTGGTCACCAGGGACAAATATTTATAGCTTACAGAAAGCTCAATGCTGAAGGAGAAGCGAGGCCGCTTGCGCGCGCGTTCCGTCGACGCTCTCCACTCAGCAGACGACATGCTAGTTTGCAATGTGACGGGCATTCTATCCCCCGGCATTCTGCGTCGAGTACATGAAAGGTGGGTTGTCAATGGGAGGGAGTTTGTGCGCGCGTTTTGGCAACGCTCTTCTACTAGCACTACGACGTGTGTTGTCAATTTGCAATGGTTCGCGCTGTTTCTTTAACGAGCCGCTTGTGTGGGATACCAGGCTGCGACACGCGTAGCCGTGTGGACTAAGGCGCTCTCTACATTTTGTTCGCGGCCTGCGCTGCTGCCCCTTTTTTTTTTTGTCCTAGAGCGCCGTCACGCACTTCGAATGGTTTGGTCTTTCCTATCGTTGGTACTCCGACCAGAACAAGGATCGCCGTCAGTCTGCTGGAGTGCCTCTAGAAAAAAAAAGGAAGAAAGAAAGAAAGAAGCATGCGCCTTCCGGCCTAGACGCCGCACGGAGTTGAGGCACCGGATAACAAAAGCCACTGAAGGGCGTCCTGCTGTTTTCTTTCAACTCATGTTTCTCTTTCTTTTTGTTTTCTAACAGAATCTTTCAAAACGAGTTACAACCGTATTGCTTAGTTCAACCCTCATTATTTAGAAATAAATAAATGTACGTATGTTGTCGACGCTTTCTGGCACCGGCCCCGCGTTTTCTCACTTAGTATACATACGATTAACGGAAATAAACAGATGAGGTCTTGCAGTACGCGGCTTCGCAGCTTCTCTTTCCAACATGCGCATACAAGCACTATGCTCACACGTGATGGATTCAACTATATACTTTCACTGCTTTATTGTGGAGCCTTTTATGGGACTAATATAATGATAACAGTGTATACATACCGATAAAAAATAATTACAAATTAACAAGGATCACAATAAAAATCACTTTTGCTTTCCAGCCTGGCAATCCTAGAACTTTTGGAGTATTTTTGGGGTATTTTGTCTCCCGCGTTTGGGAGACACGTCGGCCGGTCGCCACGCTTCCGGCCGCAGACACACTTTCTTTAACTTGATGCACATGGTCTGCCTCGTATAAAGGTTTTGCTTTCGCAATATTAGCCCTACGGAAGAAATTTTTGAAACCTTCTACGGTATTAAAACCAGTAAGAAGCTGCGGCGGAACACGTGCAGAAGACGCCACCCGCGCACAAGCAGGCGCGCACGCGGTGCGGGAGGGAGCCTTATCACCCCAACGACGCGGGAGCGTCCGCATTGGCGCTGAACGCAGGGGGCGACGGTGGAGCCGCCTGGCCTTGTGCACCATCCCCACATAGCTCACGTAGACATCAGCACTGTCTACAAGACATTAGTGATAGGTCCCACTCTAGACACCGGTGTGCCATCGCTGGTTCTAGCAGCTATCCATCCGCCTCAAGCTTGGCCAAGTGAGTTATTGGCCATGTTTGGTTTCCTGGTACGTGCAGCTCCTAAAATTTGACTCCTGAAAAGATTACTTGACCTCAAAAATAACGTTCTTCATATTCCGATGAAGGCGTCCACGCAGAAAAGGGTAGCGCAGGTTGAAACGCTCTAAGGTGGTCAAAACCAATCAGAACCCTACTGGGGCATCCCTCATGACCCACTGTGCGCTTTTTAAATGTCGAATCGCGCGGTTTAAGCAATTCTGGTAAAGCGGAAAGGCCATCATGGCCATCCGCTATTGGGCCGGTAAAGTGCACCCTTGCTATTACCTTCAGCGATAAATAAAGCTAGTGCGTCAATGTGCGTTAAGTGACCCACCGTGGTAGCTTAGCAATGGTTAGGGTACGTGTTGGTTACCTCTAGGTCGCGGGATCGAATCCCGGTCACGGCGGCCACTGCCTTTCGATGGAGGCGAAGTGCAGAAAACAGCCGTGTGCTTGAATTGACGTGTACGTCAGAAAGCCCCAGGTGGTCAAAATTACTCCGGTGCCCTCCACAATACGGTGCGTGCCTCATAATGATATCGTGGTTTTGGCACATATTTGGAATCCCATCCATTATTATATTGTGCCTAATGCGCGGTATCTCTGTTAAACAGTGAACACTTTCAGACCACCGTTCTGACGGCAGGCGCAAGCGGTCAAGTACAAATGTTTTTCGACACGTGCCGGCGTCTTATATTTAGTCACGCAGACATTATCTACGCACATCCCTATGGAGGCACATTTTTATCACTCTTCGATAGCAGTGAACACACATGCACACACACACACAAGACGAGACCGAGACGATCGGTGGTGCCCAAAAGAGAATCGCTCACTGCTGGTGGTTGCGCCAGCAGCATGGTTGCCATAGCCACGACACGGGTGTGCGCTGAATCACCAACCAAGTTTTTGCGGCGAATGCCGTCAGGGGAAAGTTTTATGTAACTTCTTATACATTTTCCGTTCAAGACTTCAAGTCGTCTCGAGTGCAATGGAGTGTGGCGGTTTGATTTTTCTTGTTTTCCTGCGCTCAAAATCTAAGCCTGTAGGGCTTTCAAAGACGTCGTAGTGCTACGTTTCGAATTTAGAGCTCCAGGAGCCCTTTTTTTTTTTTTAGGGGGGGGGGGGGGGGTATTCCTCGTTCGCAGCATACAGGCATTTTTCGCGTCTTGGCTCCGTTGAAATGTTGAAATGCGGACGACGTGGCCATAAATGAAACTGGTTATTTCGCGCTTGGTAGAGGAGCACACTACAAGATGCTGCGATTCAGTGATGAAACTTCTCAAGCCACATGATGATGTATGCCACCGTTCAAGACTATAATGGGGGCCTCCTATAAATAGAAAATAGGAAATATTTATGATCCGCGCACTTGCACATACTTCATGGAGTCACGGGTCCCGAGCTGTGATGCACGGGACGCAATCGCCGGGAAAAAAATGCCAAGAACCGACGTATCAGTTCCTCAGAAATGATCCCACGAAAGCTTGGACAACCAAGTTTTGTACCCCCCCGGCACACTAGCAAAACGCCAGCAGTGGTTGAAAGACCGAGTCAGAGCCAAGAGTGATCAAACAACACAAATATATTCTCATCAAACAGGCACTTTCACAAAACGTGCACAAACGCGTCTCTTCACAATACAAACACAGATGAGTTTGTATTGGGTTTGTAACCACAGTGGATTAGTAAACACAGTGGACTCACGCAAATTTGTAAGAATAAATCTCTAATAGTTAGTTAGTTAGTTAGTTAGTTAGTTAGTTAGTTAGTTAGTTAGTTAGTTAGTTAGTTAGTTATACCAGAACAGCTTTGATGTGGCACGTTTCATGACAAGTGGGTACAGCAGTCGTAGGTAACATGAAAATAATTTGATTTTCCACGGCGGGCGTGAAGGTAAGATAGTTCTTTATGAACCGTGAATTTATTTCACAATCGCACGGTGACTGAGTAAATAACCCGTAATTACTTTGATGTGACGTAGGACCTAGAAAAAAAAAACGTAGTATTCTCATGAAAATCTCACGAGAATAAAATATATCACCCACTCCTGAATTTTGTTCAGGAAACTGGCCGATAGAGGGTGTTTCAGTTAACCTTAGCCAAGGTTTAAGAATAACCACGTGCCCTTCACGAGCATGCAACCGCCTTAGTATTTAATCTTTACTGTCGACTTGACCATCTCAGCATATTTTTCACTTTAGCTAAGAAAATCAATTAGAATAATTAACTAACAAACTTTTAAACTGCTGCTCTAACGTAAAACCTTCAACTTTTTGTAGTTGTAGAGCATGTTAATTAGTGTCCGGTTAACATATTTTCGTAATAATGGGTGCGGTGGATTTCATTTTTTCAGGCTTCTATGAAAGTGCGCGAGACCTCTTGCGGGCCGTGACATCAGCGCTCTCACACACGCTACGACACAACGATCGATGACACACGGAAACCGCAGACGCAGACAAGCCGAGAGGGCGAGAGATGTAGCCGCATCTTATTAGCTTCCCTTGCGGCGTGTCGAGTGCTGCCTGTCTCCGTGCGTCATCGACCATTCCTTCGTAGCATGTTTGATAGCGCTAAGTCACGGCACGCAAGCGCCTAGCCACGTGATACTTTTTTCAAATCTCGCGCGCTTAAAAGCCCGGAAAAAATTCAATGTTAACCGCGCACCTCGACAGTGCACGCACAAAATGAGGCCGGCAGCAAGCCGGCAGCGTTGTGCTAAACGTGCAAGACTCTTTAATGGACTTATTTGAACGCCAGACAATCTTAAAGGCGTTCTATTCCGCGCAGTGAGGCATACGCTTCTTGCGTAGTAGTTTGAGCATCTGGCTTCGGCATTAGAGACCGAGAGTTCAAATACAGCCAATGAATTTTTTATGTTTTTTTTTTAATTCTTTTAAAATTTTAAATCTGCTTGCAAGCGCCTCTTCACCGCAGCCGCCATTTCCGTTCAGCCCACGACTACCGCAGACGACTGCACGCATGCGACGCAGGCTTCAAGACGATGCAACGGATCAATGTTTGAGCTGACGTTGCTTTTGCTAACACAGTAAAAGACAACTTACACTCGTTTCTTGCCAAAGTTACAATGATCTTCTGTTTTTTTTTTTTTTTCGGGGGGGTGCTATATTGCTATTGCTCGCGATTAGCAGCGTTGCCGACGTCTGTATACATTTCAGGTATCTGAGGCATACGAGACAGCTCTAAGATCCGGAAATTTAGTTTGAAAATGATCGAAGCCACGGCAGGTGAGGGCGTTATTGTTGACAGCAAAAATTGCCTATACAAAAAATTGCCTATATAATCAGTAGACGTTTTTCTGTAAGTATTCGTAAAGCGACACTGCGCAATTGTGTCCTGAGACAATTCACTATGATTATTCGTGTTTGTCACTGTTGAAGATGTCGAATGCGCGTGTGCGTCGTGGGTGTATCTTCACGAAAAACAAACATTATTGTACATTGTCAGGGGATAAAGGAGTCGTATCGTGCGATGCGTGAACGTACATGGATCGTGCCACTGAACATTTTTTTTTAAATTAGTCATAAAAGAAACAGATTTGTCATCACAGTTCCATGGCGTGGTGAGACGAAATATTGAATGAGAATATTATACGATACAATTTGTGTACACCGTTGGCAATAAGTATGATTAATGAATAGTAAAAAATAACAATAATCTAGTGACCGTTCGACTCACAGTTAACGCACTTTTTTTTTTTTTTTCCTGCGCGTACAGTCCGAACGCAGATGTACCAGATGGTATGGTAATTTTCGAAGTCGGTCTGCTGACAGGATTCAAGGCCAACGTTGCGGACTTGGAAAAGGTACGAGACACAACTTTCTATAATGTCTACAGTATAGTTCCTATGGTCATCGTCGTCGAATCGAATGGTCTGCTGCCATCTGTTTCCGCATTACCAAAGTTAAAGGTTCAATTAAATCCAGGGGCATCGGTTGGAACAGCCGCCCTCTATGCAAGTTAACCTATACGTGGGGCTCGTGCTTAGCAGAGTACTGCATGCACTGTCATTTTCGTAGTCATCCGACTACCAGTACCATTCATCGACGCCAATTAAGGACCGCCATTTCAAAACTACAACCGCAACCGTCATAGGGCCGCGCCATAGTAGCATCCAAGGCATTGCCTGTATGCTTTGAAATGTATCAGACGTTTCTCGTTCATTTTATTCACCTGCAGAAAACAACTGCGATAGGCCTCCTACATTTTTTGCACACCGTGCACACCTGTGTCTCAGCAGAATGGTTTTCTGTGCTAGCTGGCAATCCATTTTGCTCTCGCGAATCACGCAGTTCAGAAAGTAACGATGAAAGGTGAAATATGAACATCATATACTACACTTAATAACCATTCTATTTTACTACAGCCTGTCAGCCTGAACTATAGTGGTTCTTAGTGGCGCTGCAGCGTCGGTGAGTTATTCCTTCGCTGCCTTCACTGCGATGGACACCAATGGCTCAGGCACGATATTTGGTAGTGGAACACATATCCATCATCCAGTATGCTAGGCATCCGCAATATTTTTTTTACGTACTAACGCGTCACACATTTCTCCATTAGCGAATTCCCGTGGTCGTAATTACAGAATTAATATAACTGTGGCATGTCACTTCTTCAGTCTCGTTCGTAATGCGATATCGTCGAGTGCGTAACTAATTCCCATGTGTTTCAAATGCTCGACTCCTGTAAACCACAAGACGTTTAGCGAGCTCCACCTTGATTCGAGGAATGTTCTCCAAGATTCTGCGCAGTCCTTTTGTGCCAAGACGCTCGAACAGTAGAGTACATATAAGCCAAAGCGCGCAAAGAAGAAAGTCTAGTGTAAGGTCATGGGGGGTTCCGTCCCGTGGCTGTGTCTTAAGGAAAAGGAAGAAAACTGCAGCCCGCTTCGCATAATTTGCGTGGACTTAGCAACATCCGCCAGAATATTGTGGCGGCGGCGATACATTCCGCCTTGAAATTAATGGTCCTTGTCCACTCTTCGTCGTTATGATGCCATCTCTGACAGCGCTGCGTGCAACAAAGGGCACTGCCCGCGTGCTTGCCTTTTGTTCAGTGCACTACGGGCACGCCAGTATACATCACTGCGTGTTTCCATATAGAGGGGTCGTGACTCTTAAGCACACAGCGCCATCTAGCATTTCTTCATTTTTTTTATTTAATCGTTTATTTCGTAGCACCGGTGACAATGCAGGGTTAAGACACGACGAAGTAGAAGAAAACAGCGCGACCCCTCGGGTGTGCAGAACAATGTAGAAAATGTCCAGACATAAAGAACTCATTGTGCAATATCAAGAAATTTTCACGATGATGATGCAAAAAAAAAAAAAACTCTAATCATGTGAACTATTTTAAAACGGCCATGAATTTTTTTTTCAGTTAACAGTTCAAATGAAACAAAAAGGAATATTTAAGAGCATGTTTCGCAAATTAAAAGTTTAACATTTATGTTTCTGATAACGATTACCGCTAAGGTAGATATATATCATCGCGTTTAGTCTGATGCTACGGTGTATCAGTTCTTGCACGCATTTGAAGATTTTACTTTTGCTCTATAGTAAACAATTTTACACGTGTTTATTATATGAAGCTGCACATAATTTGCCATATATATATATATATAATATATATATATATATAAACTAAAGGGAAGGGGTCAAGGGCTCGTTCTTTATTTGTTAGCAACAACTTAATGAGCAAACAGACAATGAAGCCTAGGAAAGCATAGGGGAAGTTACTTGTGGTATTGTAATTGTGGAGAAAGTAGAAAGGAATTAAAGTGGACGAAAAGACAAACCTGCCTTTGGTGGGACCCGAACCCACGACCTTCGGATGTCGCGTCCGACTACCAGTACCATTCATCGACGCCAATTAAGGACCGCCATTTCAAAACTACAACCGCAACCGTCATAGGGCCGCGCCATAGTAGCATCCAAGGCATTGCCTGTATGCTTTGAAATGTATCAGACGTTTCTCGTTCATTTTATTCACCTGCAGAAAACAACTGCGATAGGCCTCCTACATTTTTTGCACACCGTGCACACCTGTGTCTCAGCAGAATGGTTTTCTGTGCTAGCTGGCAATCCATTTTGCCCTCGCGAATCACGCAGTTCAGAAAGTAACGATGAAAGGTGAAATATGAACATCATATACTACACTTAATAACCATTCTATTTTACTACAGCCTGTCAGCCTGACTATAGTGGTTCTTAGTGGCGCTGCAGCGTCGGTGAGTTATTCCTTCGCTGCCTTCACTGCGATGGACACCAATGGCTCAAGCACGATATTTGGTAGTGGAACACATATCCATCATCCAGTATGCTAGGCATCCGCAATATTTTTTTTACGTACTAACGCGTCACACATTTCTCCATTAGCGAATTCCCGTGGTCGTAATTACAGAATTAATATAACTGTGGCATGTCACTTCTTCAGTCTCGTTCGTAATGCGATATCGTCGAGTGCGTAACTAATGCCCATGTGTTTCAAATGCTCGACACCTGTAAACCGCAAGACGTTTAGCGAGCTCCACCTTGATTCGAGGAATGTTCTCCAAGATTCTGCGCAGTCCTTTTGTGCCGAGACGCTCGAACAGTAGAGTACATATAAGCCAAAGCGCGCAAAGAAGAAAGTCTAGTGTAAGGTCATGGGGGGTTCCGTCCCGTGACTGTGTCTTAAGGAAAAGGAAGAAAACTGCAGCCCGCTTCGCATAATTTGCGTGGACCAACGTCCGCCAGAATATTGTGGCGGCGGCGATACATTCCGCCTTGAAATTAATGGTCCTTGTCCACTCTTCGTCGTTATGATGCCATCTCTGACAGCCCTGCGTGCAACAAAGGGCATTGCCCGCGTGCTTGCCTTTTGTTCAGTGCACTACGGGCACGCCAGTATACATCACTGCGTGTTTCCATATAGACGGGTCGTGACTCTTAAGCACACAGCGCCATCTAGCATTTCCCTTTTTTTTCATTTCATCATTTATTTCGTAGCACCGGTGACAATGCAGGGTTAAGACACGACGAAGTATAGAAGAAAACAGCGCGACCCCTCGGGTGTGCAGAACAATGTAGAAAATGTCCAGACATAAAGAACTCATTGTGCAATATCAAGAAATTTTCACGATGATGATGCAAAAAAAAAAAACTCTAACATGTGAACTATTTTAAAACGGCCATGAATTCTTTTTATTTTTCAGTTAACAGTTCAAATGAAACAAAAAGGAATATTTAAGAGCATGTTTCGCAAATTAAAAGTTTAATATTCATGTTTCTGATAACGATTACCGCTAAGGTAGATATATATCATCGCGTTTAGTCTGATGCTACGGTGTATCAGTTCTTGCACGCATTTGAAGATTTTACTTTTGCTCTATAGTAACAATTTTACACGTGTTTATTATATGAAGCTGCACATAATTTGCCATATATATATATATATATATATATATATATTATAACTAAAGGGAAGGGGTCAAGGGCTCGTTCTTTATTGTTAGCAACAACTTAATGAGCAAACAGACAATGAAGCCTAGGAAAGCATAGGGAAGTTACTTGTGGTATTGTAATTGTGGAGAAAGTAGAAAGGAATTAAAGTGGACGACAAGACAAACCTGCCTTTGGTGGGACCCGAACCCACGACCTTCGGATGTCGCGTCCGATGCTCTACCAACTGAGCTACAAAGGCGGTCGTCCCCCGTCCACTTTTATTGTGTATTTGTGTACGGATTATCCTGGGAGTGTTAGGCAGCGCCACTCGTGGCCAAGGCGGCGTGTGTAGAACACACTTTCTTGCCAGGAGGCGTCACGTAGAACGTGAACTTAGATGAGATGGCTGCTGCCCAATAAGCCCTCGCATGCTACCTAAGGCACCAAGTCTGCCGCAACGACGCCCAAGCTACGAAATAACTAAAGGGAAGGGGTCAAGGGCTCGTTCTTTATTTGTTAGCAACAACTTAATGAGCAAACAGACAATGAAGCCTAGGAAAGCATAGGGGAAGTTACTTGTGGTATTGTAATTGTGGAGAAAGTAGAAAGGAATTAAAGTGGACGAAAAGACAAACCTGCCTTTGGTGGGACCCGAACCCACGACCTTCGGATGTCGCGTCCGATGCTCTACCAACTGAGCTACAAAGGCGGTCGTCCCCCCGTCCACTTTCTTGTGTATTTGTGTACGGATTATCCTGGGAGTGTTAGGCAGCGCCACTCGTGGCCAAGGCGGCGTGTGTAGAACACACTTTCTTGCCAGGAGGCGTCACGTAGAACGTGAACTTAGATGAGATGGCTGCTGCCCAATAAGCCCTCGCATGCTACCTAAGGCACCAAGTCTGCCGCAACGACGCCCAAGCTACGAAATAACTAAAGGGAAGGGTCAAGGGCTCGTTCTTTATTTGTTAGCAACAACTTAATGAGCCAAACAGACAATGAAGCCAGGAAAGCATAGGGGAAAGTTACTTGTGGTATTGTAATTGTGGAGAAAGTAGAAAGGAATTAAGTGGACGAAAAGAAAAACCTGCCTTTGGTGGGACCCGAACCCACGACCTTCGGATATCGCGTCCGATGCTCTACCAACTGAGCTACAAAGGCGGTCGTCCCCCCGTCCACTTTCTTGTGTATTTGTGTACGGATTATCCTGGGAGTGTTAGGCAGCGCCACTCGTGGCCAAGGCGGCGTGTGTAGAACACACTTTCTTGCCAGAAGGCGTCACGTAGAACGTGAACTTAGATGAGATGGCTGCTGCCCAATAAGCCCTCGCATGCTACCTAAGGCACCAAGTCTGCCGCAACGACGCCCAAGCTACGAAATAACTAAAGGGAAGGGGTCAAGGGCTCGTTCTTTATTTGTTAGCAACAACTTAATGAGCAAACAGATAATGAAGCCTAGGAAAGCATAGGGGAAGTTACTTGTGGTATTGTAATTGTGGAGAAAGTAGAAAGGAATTAAAGTGGACGAAAAGACAAACCTGCCTTTGGTGGGACCCGAACCCACGACCTTCGGATGTCGCGTCCGATGCTCTACCAACTGAGCTACAAAGGCGGTCGTGCCCCCGTCCACTTTATTGTGTATTTGTGTACGGATTATCCTGGGAGTGTTAGGCAGCGCCACTCGTGGCCAAGGCGGCGTGTGTAGAACACACTTTCTTGCCAGGAGGCGTCACGTAGAGCATCGGTAGAGCATCGGACGCGACATCCGAAGGTCGTGGGTTCGGGTCCCACCCAAGGCAGGTTTGTCTTTTCGTCCACTTTAATTCCTTTCTACTTTCTCCACAATTACAATACCACAAGTAACTTCCCCCATGCTTTCCTAGGCTTCATTGTCTGTTTGCTCACTAAGTTGTTGCTAAGATATATATATATATATATATATATATATATATATATATATATATATATATATATATATATATATATAATATAACGTAGGTTGTGTTACGTGACCCATACGAACGCCTTCGCGAAGCCTAGGGCCTAGGTATCATGCGTCAAGTTGAACATCCTTTCCGACAGCGAAACAAATACAGTGCAGACCAGCTACGTCATCATCGACATATTTTCTGGTTAGTTGCAAAGAACGACACTGACTAGCACTCTATATTAGTGAGCAAAACGAAAGATACAGATTAGTAGACAAGGAAGGAAGGAAAAAATAGAGAGGGAAAGGCAGGGAGGTTAACCAGTGTAGGACAACCGGTATGCTACCCTGCACGAGGGGAAGGGGACGGGGGAGATTGAAAGGTGAAAGGAAAGAGGAAGAGAGAGAGAGAGGGTGCACATATAGCACATTGTCAGAGTCAGTGGCACCTGCATGGTACGTGACATCACACATCGCTGTTAAAGTCGTTTGTGCAAGTCCGTCGTCTTTAAAAAGTGCAGCAGCGCCTTTGTCAACTTCAGTTGCAATGTCTTGTGTGGCCGACACTGCAGAATGGCATCAACCGACATCCGTCGCAGGCCAAGGGGAGCAAGAGTGGACGCCAATGTTTGCCTCTGTATGTCATAGCGAGGACAGTCGCATATGATGTGTTGAAGCGTCTCTTCACGTCGACAGGTGTCACAAAGAGGGCTGTCGGCCATTCCGATCAGAAAAGAATAAGAGTTCGTAAAAGCCACTCTTAACCACAAACGATAAAGCAGGGTGGCCTCTGCTCGGCGGAGTTTTGGTGGCAATCGAAAATGTCGCAAAGACGGAAGGTGGTGTTGTCGACTGTTCTGAGTTGTTTGGCTGCTTGAGGCACTCCACACCGACAGCGTAATCTCCTGTGCAATCGCTTGAAGTTGCCTGGCAGCGTCGGACCTTGAGAGAGGTATGGGCTCAACTTTTGTGCCTTCAAGTGCGGACTTGGCGGCCTTGTCAGCATATTCATTTCCAATGACACCGCAGTGACTGGGGAGCCACTGAAACGTCACGTGGTGTCCCTTCTCATGTGATGCATGGAGAAGAGATCTGATCTCCAACACCAGTTGCTCGTATGGTCCGCGCCGCAGGGCTGCCAGCAAGGACTGTAAGGCCGCCTTTGAGTCGCTAAAGATTGACCATTGTCGGGGTGGTTCCTCATTTACTACACAAAGGGCAGCACGCAGAGCAGCAAGTTCCGCAGCTGTCGATGTCGTCGGGTGGTCGGTCTTAAAACTGATGGTGGAAGCTTTCGCTGGTACAACCACCGCTCCGGACGAACACTGGAGGTTCGAAGACCCATCCGTATAAATATGCACTTTGTCGGCATACCTCTCGTGTAGAAGAAGTAGGGATAATTGTTGCAGAGCAACTGATGACAGCTCAGCTTTTTTTCTGATTCCTGGCACACCAAGGTGTACTGTAGGTTGAATGAGACACCAAGGGGGAATCAATGGTTTGGCGGCGGCGGTGAAGCCTACCGGAAGTTTGGCAGAGTACCTGGAGACCATTTTGCCGAATGACGCGTTCCGCTTGTCTGACGGTAATGTTGCGAGGTGATGACAGCAGGCACGGGCGAAATGCCTGATGTGGGCTCTCAATACTTCCACCGCAACGTGCGTTTGTATTGGTTGGTCCCGAGCAATCGCTATAGTTGCCTCTGATAATGTACTCCTCGGCAAACCAAGGCAAGTTCTCAGTGCCTGAGCTTGTGTGGCCTGAAGAGTGCGAAGATTTGTCTTACAAGTGTTGGAAAGTACGGGCAGGCTATATCTCAAGAAACCGAGGAAAAGTGCTCTGTATAGTTCCACCATGGCTCCTGTCGACATGCCCCAAGTTTTTCCAGCCAAGAATTTGAAGATTTGGGAAATTGCGGTGAGGCGTTTTTTCATGTGCGACACATGGGGGCTCCAGCAGAGATCTCTGTCAATGATGATCCCCAGAAACCGGTGGGTTCTGAGATAGGGAATAGTCCGCCCATTGATTGATATGACGTAAGGCGTCATTAGTTTGCGAGTGAATGCCACAAGTGCGCATTTTTCTGGTGATATGTTCAGACCTTGTTTGCACAAGTAGCTGGATGTTAACGTTGCTGCTCTTTGAAGCCGCGCACGTATTTGAGGACGTGTGACTGCCGAAGTCCAGACACAGATGTCGTCTGCGTATATCGAAATTTTGATAGTAGTTGGCAGGTATTCAGCGAGCCCAATAAGCGCGAGGTTGAATAGCGTCGGACTGAGAACTCCGCCTTGAGGAACGCCCCTGCTAGTAAAGCGTCGCGTAGTCGGGCCATCGTCGGTCAACACAAAGAATGACCTTGCAGCCAGGTAACTTTCAACCCACAGAAATAATCGACCACCAAGGCCAACTGTCTCAAGAGAATCGAGTATGGCCTCATGTAATACGTTGTCGTAAGCGCCTTTCACATCCAAAAACAATGCAGCGGACAATCGCTTACGGGACTTTTCGTGCTGAACGTACGAAACGAGGTCCACTACATTATCGATGGAAGAGCGGTCACGTCGGAAACCAGCCATGGAGCTCGGATAAATCTTGTAGTGTTCAAGGTACCACTCCAGGCGGCCAAGGATCATTCGTTCCATTAGCTTTCCTACACAGCTAGCCAGCGCTATTGGGCGGTACGAGGCAAGATCAAGTGGAGATTTACCCTGCTTCAGTAGGGGAACCAAACGGCTTGTCTTCCATTCATCAGGAACATTGCCCTCTTGCCAAGACGTGTTGTAGAGGCTCAACAATTCTCCCCTTGCGGCTTCTCCGAGATTGCATAAGGCTCGGTAGGATATACCATCTGGCCCCGGAGAAGAAGAGCGCCTGCAGAGAGCGAGAGCCGCTTCGAGCTCCTCCATTGTGAAAGGCAGGTCCATGCGACTGTCACGAGGGTGGGGGACGTAAATTCGTGTTGGGTAGCCTGGACAGACCACTTGGTCTGCGATCCTCGCACAGAAGTCCTCTCCGACTGCGATGTCCTGCCGTCCTTGGAAGAGCGCCAGCGCCTTGAAAGGAAAACGCTGTTCAGGAAGGCAACGAAGACCTTGCACCGTTTTCCAGATGTGAGAAAGTGGCTTGCGGGGGTCTAAAGTCTGGCAAAACGTCGTCCAACGTTCAGACGCTAATCTGTCCATGCGACGCTTGATCTTCTTTTGCAATCGTCTGGCTGTTCTGAGGTCGTGAATGGACTTTGTACGCCGATATCGACGTTCTGCACGCCGGCGAAGTGCTCTAAGTCTTTCCAATTCTATGTCAAAATCGTTTCGCCTGGACGAAACCGTGATCGTGCGCTTGGCGTTTTCCATTGTGGTCTGCATTGTTTTTTCTAGCCCGAAGCGTAAGCCCTCAGTACAAGCATCTTCCATAGTAGATTTGAAGGTGGTCCAGTCAATCGTTCGAATGGTCTTTTGTGGATATGCTCCAGAGAACCCTTTGATGTTGATGTAGGTTGGAATGTGATCGCTTCCACGTGTCTCGACATCCGGATACCACTTAACGCGTCTGGCGAAAGAGCTCGAGACGAAAGCAAGGTCAAGGCAGCTTCCGTATGTCACGCCTCGAAAAAAGGTGGGGCTGCCGTCGTTCAAGAGGGTAAGACCATGGTGGTAGGCGAAGCTCGCCAACTGTCGTCCTCTTGCGTTTGTCTTTGTACTTCCCCATGCTGGATGATGTGCATTGAAATCTCCTATGATTACCCATGGAGCAGCGCACAAGTTCAAGATATCCGCCAATCTTTTCGAATCAAAATTACTCGAAGGCGAAACATATACGCCTATAAGAGTAAACATGAGCTTTTTCTTTTTGACCGTTAGGCACACATATTGATTGTCATCATGAGGCGCAACTGGATGCAGAAAGTAGGTGAGTTCACGACGAATAAAAACGATGACTTTGCTGCTAGCACCATTGGTTGAGGACATGACCGATTCATACCCCGAAAGTCTGGCTGGTTTCGTTAAGTTAGGCTCACAAATGACGATGAGTGGAAACATATGAGTGTATACAAACTGACGAAAGTCCGAAAGGCGTGGGTTTAGACTTCTGGCGTTCCATTGGATGATGGACGCTGCCTTGACTTCTTTTCGGAAGGATGGAGTAACCGTAGCCATGTGTCTACTTGAGGGATTCAAGCACAGGGGTCAAGGCGTCCAGCACCTGAAGAGCGCTACGAGCAGGCGATGTCCCCATGTCCACCAAGATAACTCGAATGGCATCCATAAGGGAACGCAGCATCGAAATTACCTGGCGATCCGCTCTAGTCATGTCATCCACGGCGGGTGAACGCTCCTGAGGGGCCGTGATCTTCTGAGGTTCCTTGGAAAGGGAACGGCTAGGAAGCTCAGGCCATTCCTCCGGAGAAGCCGTTGGTTTCTTTGAAGGGACGTTTCCTTGAAGCGCTTTTGCGTGTTGGCTGAGTGGTGCCGTAGTAGAGTGGGCGCCCTCACTTCGATCACGCTCCTCGTGTGAGGACGTACGACGACGCCGACGGCGACGGCGGCGCCTTACTGTTTCGGCGGCCTCCCTGTGGGTTGAGTTGTCCCTGGCCATCTGCTTGAGAACCGCGTGCTCTTTCTTCATGCGGGGACAGTCTTTTGACGAAGCGGCGTGAGGGCCACTGCAGTTGGCGCACTTCAGAGCGGTGGCGCGGCAATTCTCTTCGGCATGAGGTTCAGCGCAACGCGGACACAGTAATGAGTTTGGGCACACGCCCTTGACGTGTCCTAGCCTGAAGCATTGATGACATTGAAGCGGCTTCTGGATGAAAGGTCGAACTGGATGTCTGAAATGTCCGACTTTAACGTGGGATGGTAGACAATCCCCTTTGAAGATGATTTTTACGCAGCGCGAATTCCCAAGGCGACGCACTTGCGTAATGACAATACCCTCACTTGCCGGTTTGATAAGGGTAGGTAAGTCCGTGCTGGTAATGGCAACGTCTATATCATAGATCACACCGGCTACGGATGTATCATCCATCGGGATAAAGGAGCGCATTTTGATGCCGCCTAGCTCCGTGATTTTCTTGAGTTTTCCTAGCGCACCCACGTTGTTCACGTCGATTGCGAGGAAATTTTTCCTTGGATTTAGTCTGACGTCTTTAATCTGATCAGGCACAGCACATTCCAAAAAAATGGATAGGGCTTGCCTGTTCAGCAGTCGGAGGTTGCTTGAGGGGTCTTCCGGCGAGAAGATTATGACGTGTGGCCAGCGCGCCGGCCTTGATTTCATCGTCGCTGTACTCGCGGGAGTTGACGGTGACGCGTTGACAACCTTTCTTTTCGCCCTCTTGCTCTGGACGGGTATGAAACTATCGTCGGATGTGTCATCTTCCGACATGGAGTACAGCTCTGTGTCATCGGTGTCGCTAGAGGAGCCAACTCGCTTCCTTGTGACTGACGGACACGATGACTTCTGGCCAGACGGGCCTCCGGCATGTTCCTCGTCCATGGCCGCAGGACAGGAGGCCGAGGCACCACGAAAAAGCGAAGGTTTCGCCAAAATATTCAGAGCGAAGAGAGACAAGCGTTCTCGCAAGAAGACGCTTCGTCGTCTTCCTTAGTAGACAAGATACAGTAGAAGAGAAACGAGAACGATATACGGAATAAGTTGTTTCTAGCAAAGTATTAAAGGCACGGCAAATGCTAGCTCGGGCGTTAAAGACCAGTCGTCTCCAGCATCCTTCAGTGAAGTCAGTGAGGAATTTTGGCACGTAACCCTCGCAGTTACACATCACTGCTCTTTTACTGCGTTTGTACGCTCAGGTATAAACAAGCGATTCTTTTTCCTTTTTGTTTTCTTTCTTTTTTTTTGCCGCATGCATAATACTATGTTTCTTTTTCTGTGCGTTTCCAGCTCGTCAGCGAAAATAAGATAAACACTTTCGCTATATCAGGACGCAAAGTTGACATTTACGTTCCTTCCATTCTGAGAAACACAACCAAGTGCATTAACATCTCCCTGGAGCAGGAGTTCAATGTCGGCCAACTACAGTCAAGCTATGTAAAAGTGTATGCTTACTACGAACCAGGTACGATATATTCATCTATTGTTCTCTTCTCTACAAACACTAAAGGCAAAGAGTCTCGGACAGTATAATCTGGCTTTCACCTGCCCTACTGCCATTCGGCACCACAAGTGATAAGAAGGGGCTTTATTTATCAGAAGAGCAAAACCTGCTCCATATTACTGTGTTAACAGTGTGCATTAATTACATTTGTAGTAGGCTATACGTAACACTACATTCGGCATACAACCTTAAACATCCAAGGTGTCTCACAGAAGACGTACTCGAGGCACGCTTCGAAAGATTGCAGTATAAAAAAAGGCTAATCTTTCGGTGCGCATTGACTGCACAAGTAGGAATCAGAAATTAAGTCAGTACACCTATGGCCCGTAAATTTATCAGTGCATCTTATTAACATATTCGTATGAGTTTTGCAATGACGGTGTTGAAGCTCGTCAGCCCATTCCCGAACCACGTTTGGACAATATTAATTCTGAGCCTACCAGCTGTTTTGAAATACTCGGGAAATATTCGTCTATGACAGTAGCTGTCAATTACGTCGTCGTTTTACAGTTTTTACCCAACAGCGCGTAAAGGTCATCTTTCTTGGAAGTAATTACGTCAAACGCCAATGCGCATAACACAAATCATGTAACAAAGATATCGCTGAACACTTGTCGCTGAATGTTGACGTCAGATTTACACCATGCGACCCATCTCCTATTTGTTTTTCTACTTCGTCGTTTTGATGCACGGCACGTTACAATGCCGTTTCATTTACTGTTCCTTCCCTTTCCTTTATTTTCCTTTCTTTTCTTTTTTGTGCTCACTCTGTTCCACGGGAATCCCCTTGTCGTTACCGTGTCTGCGTTATATGTGTAAGAATTAGCATAGTTCTTACTGCAGCACTGGAAACGGTACACTTCTTGTGTGACCTACAGGCTTTGTAAATAAACTAAAGTGCATTTTAATCCTTTTTTCGCTTAAAAGACCCCCTTAGTCTTAATTCAAATATTACCTTTTTTTGCATTAGATGTTCTTTCAAAGATATGCGCTCATAGTTTGTTGATTGTCCATCCTTCCTTCTCCGAGCCGAGCATGGCAACAATAGGAATGCAATGAACGTATCTATGCTCAGAGCTGGGCACTGCTTCCTGTTGCAGATTTTTCCTGCGAACGTTTATACATGCCAGGAGAGACAAGTCCACTGTTGAAGTTCGCCTGTGACGACATGGACGTCTGTACTTGCGCAGAAGGTAAACATGTGCCCTGATATAAAAAATAAGTTATACATCAGAGGCTTACTGGTGTCGCTAATCGTTATGCGGTGCTTATCAGAGTTGTGAAAACGCATCAAGCGTCTCAACACGCAGGGTTGCACGAAGAAAATTGTTGACGAACCCATCAACTTTGTGGAAAGCGCGCCAAGCGTCTGAACGTGCTCGTTTGCCCGCGGAAAATTCTTCAAAGGCCTTGTATTACAGCTTTTGAGCAGTGACGCACACGCTCGGTGCATAGTGGTTGGAGTATCGAGTTACGGTGCTAGTTCAAGTACCATCGTCGGAACAATTTTAACATTTCTATTTGTATTTGCTTGTGTTAACTGGTGTGGACATACGCCCTGTACGGAGGATGCCAATCTCTCTTAGACGAGGTCACACTTGTATGCTATGCGTGTTTGGGTGACTTCGCAGCGGAAGTTGGATCGTCTACCCATCCGGAATCTCTCGTGATAGCTAAAGAGATGTCATTCGCATTAGAAACACCCATTACGCTTCCCAGCGCGCGCAGCCTTCATGTTCCCCGACTCGATTTCAATATAGCAGCATATGCCTGTCGTCTAGTTACGCTACATCTTTTCGGATAAGCTGCAATAATGAGGCTCCAATGCTAAAGGGGCGCTATAGAATGGCCAAGAAATACGTTGCAGTACGTTTGTCTGTCGATGCAATGCAAGTACTTAAACGTTATATGTCTGCAGAAGTGCGGGGGGTGGGGTAAACTTTTCATTACGTTAAAAAAAATGCCCTGGCTGTTGTGATTCTTTCATTCCCGTGAGTAAATTACTGCGAACGTCGATCCTTGAACCATCATTGCGGACGTGCTCGACTTCGCAGAATAACTGATCAAAGCTCACCGAAGCCGTCACACTTGTCCTCCGCAATGGGGAAGTGTCTAGTGCCGTGCCACGTGCCTTGTTCTGCGGCGTCCCTTGGAAACTGTTTCGTTCTCTAGCTGGGCTACGTGCTCAGTATAGCGTCTCTACTCTTCCTCCTTTTCACAAGTGCTGCCGCTCAGTGCGCCCCTGTATCAATAACGCTTAAAATAAATATGTTTCCCACATATTAAAAGAACATTCAAATCTTTATATGAGCCCATCGGCTCAAAGAAAGGTATCGCGCCAAAAAACAAAAACAAAAAAAGGCTAAGGTTGTTGTCGCACTTTAGTATGCAGGTATAGATGTAGTGACCCTGAGGGTAATGTAGTAATTCGTAATCAGGTGGCATTTTTAAAATTGCAGCACCTCGAACGCGCTAAACAACATCGGGATCAGTGTGCTTCATTTACGCAGTTTAACAGATCTGCAAAGTCTTAGTGACGCATAGTTGCACAATTAAAAGCTTATTGCTTCACTTACATTTAGTGTGCCAATATTTATAGAGTTCGAGGCCCTGAATCAGCATTCTCTGTCCAACGCTATAGCTTCCTATCTAAAATGCGGCGAATTCAATTTTAATCTGTTCAGTCGTTGTTAAACGTATTGCACGCTTTCGCACCAGTTTGAATACATAAATTGGCTTTGTAGACCACGCTCTCTCGAAATCACAGCAAGCATTGCCGTCACCGATTGCTGGTTTCGTTTCGTTTTCCTTACTTTTTTTTCCCCCCTTTTTCTCAAGGCGGATGTCCTCCGGAGAATCCTCTCAACCGGTTTTTGAAAGACAAGAACAACGAATTCCTAAGTGAAGCGGACCAGCGCGACCTTCTCAGAGAATTTGCCTGTGAAAACGTCGACTACGGTAAGAGCGCTCTGCCTTCGAGATCACTCGCTGCCACAGAGCACGCGTTGAAAGACGCAACGCATGGCTGGTGTTCGTTGTAGCATGTTTACCTTACCAACAGCGGCGCATCCACTGCCGCCCACACGGCCACCGTAGCTTCGCTTGGCATCGCGGCGCGTCGGTATAGAGGGTATTTGGTTATAATGTTGCCATTAAATATGAAGGCTGCTGCAAATGCGCAGCTTTCCGTGCAATAGCGTGGCAAGGCCCGCAGCGCATCGTCCGTCAATCAAGAAGAAAAGACAGAGAAAGAAAGAGAGGGGGGGGGGGGGGGGGAAGGAGGAACGGGGAGCGAAAAGCTTCCATCACTCGGAGAGAGAATTTTTTTTACCACTGAGTTAAGGCAAAGTTAGTGCTGAGACATCGTGGTTCATAAAGACCAGGATTCGAACGCAGGAAATGGGTAGAACAGCCGCTTACAAATGCGTTTTATGCTATTTAAGCTGCTATTTGACCTCCTTCAGAGAACATGTTTTGTTTTTGGTTTACCGTAACGCGCTTCCTTTCTTTTCCGTCTTCCGAAACGGCTTCTACCGCACTCGACAACGATATGCAGGAAGCTTATTCCTTATGTTCAATGTTTTGCCGAATATCCATTTCCCTGCGTACTTGGAATGTAAAGTTCAAAGCGGTAACTCGTGCGTTTTGTAACGCACAACTAATTTTCTCTGCATTGCATACGTTGGATTGTGTTCCTTCTGCCATGAAACCACACTTGGGGGCGCGCCCACATTATCTGCCTGTGTACGTAACACAATAGCGATCTATTTTCTCCAGTGTTGTACGGAACGCCATTCCAAGGAACGATGTTCCTAGAACGAGGAACGAAGGAAGGCCATCGTTTTGTGAGGAACGAAGGAAGGCCATCGTTCCACTTAGGATTGGTGGAACTGTAAGGGGAACGCGTTACATTTCCGATGGGATGGCAACGGGAACGGCGTTCCTTCCATGTACGTTCCACTCCACGATGATCGCACGTAGTACGCAGCATATCATGCAGCGATAAGCTGGGCTACAACAAGCCCTCCCTGGAGTCCCCGTTTGCCTGCCGCCACTATCGCTCCCTCATAGAAAACCACGAACGAAAACGCCATGCTGTTGCGGTTTCGATGATTCGACGAGGGCGACGCTTTTCCTTCACTGCGGCCGCATGACGTCAGGGTATCCCGCTACTCCTTGGTGGTGGCGCTTACTATATGCCGCCGTAAAAGTAGTTTCCGGCAGTCAACCAGCCCTGCATGGACGTACGGCAACGCTGGAGCAACTGCGTGCAACAACGAAGTTCCTTTCGTCCCATATAATCCCGCCGCCAGGGCTCCCTCAGAACTAAAACACTGTCAACGCGTGCTTTACTATATCGCCTCTCCCCGCATTGGTTCTGAGAACGCGGTTACGGCTATGGTTGTCCATACTTGTAAGACACTCTGTGCGTCAATCTCTTCAAGATATTTTAGTTGAACTGAAGGGGCCGCGCCTTAATTTAGTATGAACAGCCCTATGCCTTCGACAAAAGCAGAAACGAAAGGTGTTTCGAAAGGACATACGCACGTGCTAACGCGAACGCGTGCTGAACATGCTTACGTGCGTGCAGGGCGTGTAATGCTGAGCGAAGTTAACAGTGTAACCCGGACTTGGTTAATTATGTTCGGTGATGCCCAGTTTGTTTCTAATAAAAAACTATAGTTTCATTGCTATCATTAGTACGCGCCTAAAAGGTTAGCTATACACGAGTAACCAAACATTTTAACCCACCACACCGCGTCCACTTTACTGTTCAGCCTCATTTGCTGTATACTAATGTCCTGTCAATTATGCTTGTGTGGTGTGGGTCATTTTTGGTTGGCGTCCTGTGAAATTATGCATGTGAGGCTACTTATTTTTTTATTTGTTTCCTGTATATCAACAGCATTTCGCCCTTCTCTTAATTTCGGTGTGCCTACGAATTGAACAGGCAAACAATATTTATCCCTAGTGCCACGAAGAGAAGAAAACAGTCCCGCGTTGTTTAATTCGGCGGTAAACGTACAAGATAACAATATAAAAATTCCTCACATCGACATACATTCAAACCAGCCATAATTAACAACAAAAGTGCAATGTATCAAATACTTTAAAGTGAGGAGAACTATGTAAAAGCAATATATCGAGAACTTCAATTAGTCTATTAAGATGCTACAAGGGCTTCCAAAATTTCGAGCAAAATCGTTCAGGATCGGGAATGCTGACGACATTGGGGAATCTTGTTCCAGTATGTGCGCGCAATTCCTTTATATACTATCTTAAATCAAAAGGTTTATTAGTAGCTTTTAGTGTCAGATGCACTGCTGTTACATGCATTGGCGTAGGCGAGTACCTATTTGCACATTGGAAGAGCAGTGGGAGCACATTGGAACTGAACTGGAAAATGTGATGTGTGTCGCACTTGTAACAGACTAGCACCAAAGTTGCAGTGTTGTTGTCCGTAGTATCTTCGGTGCTCCTTGATAACCTTTGCCTGCGAGCGTTTCTCTATTTCTTTGTTTCCGGATAATATGCCGTCGGTGACGTTGAAATTCGTGAAACACACATAGTCCATGCGAGAATTAATAGGTTCACTTTATTTTGCCTCGGGATTAATCTTAAATTTTAGAAATCAAATGTAACGTTAATGTAATGACACGTTCCAATTTTCGAAATGTAACTGGAACGCTTTCCTTTTCTATTAAAGGAACTTGTAACGGGAACTCGTTACAAAATTGTGAAGGAACGAGGAATGAGTTTTCGTTCCTGTTTTGGAGGAACGTGTACAACACTGATTTTCTCCCACCTTTCTACTTGTGTGGAGGAACTGTGACGTAAGTCGACGAGGTTGAAGGAGTGTATGGTTAAAGGTTGACTTTACGGAACAATGTCAAGGTCTTCTTAGAGCGTCTCACCCACCGCACGTTCACTCCCTGCTAAAACAGAAGGTACGCCGTATGCTAACCGTCGAGGTGAAGGCGACATAACGTAACAAAATTAAGCTAAATTAACCTAGAGCGGGCACGATTTCATCATTTCTTCAGGAGAATGGTACGAAGCCCTTGAGGTCCCGTTGCGCAAACAGAGCTTCCTTGATCAGGCAGATATGCGAACGCTACATTACCTCTGTGGCCACTTGATTTCTCTCCAAACTGGGTTCCCCTTGACAGAAAAAATGTAACCTCGCAAGATGAAACGACCGCTATATGAGTAACGGTGCGTTGAAGTGATTCGCAATAATCTTGGTAAATATGCTGGAGACTATTGCGGGTATCTAATAGTCGATATGCTACGGTTAAAGTGGGACCTGACTGGTGTTACACAACTTACGCTCATGTTCATTGATGTATTTGTTCGCCCTAGTTTCAGCTTAACTTGTCAAAGTTAGTGTTCGTATTTATACAAACCTTGTAGCAGGTATAGAACAAAATAACATTTTCTTAGGTTGGCAGGGAACATTCTTGGTGCATAAATATGCGCATCTAAGCTGAGGAAAAAGGAACTTCTATAGATGTGCTCTTTTTCTTTTTGCGTCTTGATGAAAAGAGAAAAAAAAAAGGGGGGGGGGGGGGTATGGATCGAGGGGCCCGTTTTTTGTTAGACCAATTTTTGTTATCATAGCGGTATGCACGGCGCTGTACAGGAGCAGAGCGGTGCCCGCAGAAAAAACAGCATTGCATTGGATGGCGTCAAGATGAGCTCAACAGTTGCGCACGTTTGCGTTTCGAGCGCGTTCTTTTTAACTCTTGCTTTTCTTTTTTTTTTTTCTACAATGGTCAAAACTTACGCAACACCGCCAGGAAACACATGTGCATCGTGTGAAGCGCCTCGAAACAACAACGGTGAAGCGCGCGTGCGCGTGTCGTTGCTATGGCAACCGGGCACTGGTGACGGATCCGTTCTCGGCCCCCGCTGCAGCTTGTTTACTCTAGCTAGTACGGCAGCTTTTTCCGTCGGCACGAACATGATATCGCGTCTCACAGCACCATCAATAGTAATGCGCTGCAACGTATCGTTTCCTCGTTTTGCCGCTGAGCGGCACGGAATATTCCGTTTAGTGAGTACCGCCGATAACAGTTTCGTAGATAAGAGAGTGCAAGCTGTTGCACATGCTCCGTACGTGACAACGAGAAAATAAGAAAGCGTCGGTGCCAAATCTGACGCAATTTTCCGCGTCTCGCGCTGACGCGTTTTACTCAACAACGAAATCCCATGTTCCCATATTTAAATAAAAAAAACAAAATAAAACTGTATGATATATAGGCAATGTGTCGATACTGTTCGCTTTTCACGCTATCGTGACACGACATCAGCGTAACGTTCAAAATGACTGTGCAGGTAAAATATACGTACATATATATCTGCGGTCGAACCGAGAACCATTTGGTTTGGATGATCAATTATTGAAGGGTATAGCAGTTGAATCGAGTTGAGCTGAACTTGACTGAATTTATCTGCTGAAAGGCAATTTACAATTATAGTGATTGTACAAACGCATCTGCATCCTCAGCCCGAGGCTAAATGGGGCGGGCGCCGTACGGTATGTTTCGGATTGATCTTTTAAACCCACGTGGTTGCTGATAAAGTGCACACAAAGCTGGGTACGCCAGCGATTGTGCAATCCCATCTCCAGCGTGATTCCGATACACTGAAACGCGGCCACCGTGGGCAAAGCATCAAACCCGCGACCTTGTAGGTGGTAGTAGGACGTCTACCTGCTTGTACACAGTGGTGAAATGCGGTTTCAGTCAGATAATTTCAACCACAGCGCCGCTGACTATATGATCCTCCAAGGCAGGTGTAGGCAGGTGTCCCTCTACACCTCAATGCAATATCATCATCATCTGCCTGTCTACGCCCACTGCATGGCAAAGGCCTCTCCCATCGATCGCCAATCATCCCGGTCTTGTGCTAACTGTGGCCAATTTATTATCCCTGCAATCTTCTTGATCTCATCTGCCCTGCCCACCTAACCTTCTGCCGCCCTACCTCTGCTGCTCTACCTCTACGCTACCGCTGCCCAAAATGGGCAGCGGTGGCGTAGCAATGCAATGTATAGAAACATATTTTGCTAAAATGTTTGCTAATAAGTTTTTTTTTTGTTATTTCACGTCGTAACATTGGCCGGGCATCATTGGAACGCCACGGTCACTTTGTGCAAATGAAGAACACATGACGCACTTTGAATTTTAACAGAGTAGCTGTTTAATATGGGGAAAGGTCCGTTTCTAGACCGCATCTAATTATGATCATGAAACCTGTGCGTGTGCACTTCTGTGGATTGCGCGCGCACATCTTTCGTCTCTTGTGTTCACGCTCTCATCCCACTGCTGCATAACGGCTAGTATAGTATAACAAAGTGGGTGGGAAAGTGAGGGTGAGCGGTTGATGCATAGCATATCAGTATAGCGAGGGGTGTGAAAGGGAAGCTAGGCGAGGAGGAATCATATGAGGTGAGCAGGAGGGAAAGAAGGAGGGGAACGCCACCTGCTCCGCTGCTTCCTCAGTATTCGCACCACTGGTGCGTAGCTGCCTCATCACGTAACGTGCCGTCACTGGTAGTCACGTGACATGTTCCTGCCAAAGCCAGAAGACGTCACAACCGGACGTTTCCCGCCAAGCCCATTTGAACCTAGACACATGACCCAAATCGAGTAACATGACGCCACAGCCAGTCACGTGCCATGTTCCCTCCAAAACCATGTAACAGGTAGTCACGTGGCATGTTCTCACAAAATCGTGTAACAGCTCGTCACATGACATTACACAATGATGACCTCACTGTTATCATCAATAACGCGATAAGTGACGTCGGCACATAGCTACACACGATGACACCATCATTACGTCATCATTGGCGTAGACGTCATCATGACGTCATCACTCGGCGTCGTCCCTTGGTCACGTGCGTCTTATCGCTATTGCGTGGTAAAACGTCGATGCTCGCAGGACGCTTGCCAACGAACGCCGGATTTTCCGCTTTATGGTGCATATAACACTTCTGCATTAAAAAGCTGCGCATTCTTGATGAGCTCGAAAGATATGCGCCACTGAGGCACAGTAGGTGCGTGTGCAGAGTTGTCCAAGCTTTAGGGAAACGTCTTCTCTCCTTCAGATGCATGTTCAATACTTGCTCTGGTGTGTGGCAGGAAACTCGGTGATTTTTAAAGGGGCCCTGCAACACTTCTTCAACATAGTCATAAGACGGTGCCTATCAGTCGTGGAGGCTCCCGTGAGCATGTGGGCTCAACTGCTCTGCTTGCACCAGGGAATTCACAATTTTGTTTGAAACACAGCCAGAAAGCGCGCGCCCTTCTTTCAACAAATGCCGTCACATGAGGCACCGAATACGTCGCTTGACTTTTCCCTACTCTTTAAGTGAGATTCACACAGTTTCTTTATTTGCGGAATTCAAAACGCACAATTAAAGTATAGCAGATGATCACCGTGATCGCGAAATTAGCCAGTGCTATTTCTGCCCAAAGCGACTTAGTCGGTGTGTGCAGTGACGTCATTTGTTCGAAAAAAGCAGGCGCTTTCCAGCTGTGTTTGGAAACAAATTGCAAGTTCCCTGGTGCGTGCAGTGCAATAATACATCAAATCATATGAAACCAAATCTTTATTCATAGAAAATACATAAAGGCGGCTCACGTGCTGACAGAAGCCTCGGCATCATATTCTGTCTTTGTTCGTCTGCTGATCGGCATCGTCTACTTACTTTGTTCAAAAAGTGTGGCAGGGCCTATAGAATCGATAAGACACTCAAGGAACTCTTGGTGCTCACATAATTTAACGTGGCGCTAGCACTAAAATTTGAAGATACTGTGCACGGTCTGTTAAGAAATTCTTTTGAAAAAGAGTACTAAAGTAATATATACTTAAGCCACATTTATTTGACAGCACGAAGCACACAAAATAACTACACTTGTATGAATTCACGGTCCGACAACAATCTTCAAAGCAACGGGGAAAGCCAAGTTACATACAAAAAAAAAAATGCCGATAAAATCTACGGCAATTGTGGATGCATGCTGGCCATATAATTCAAGAAACTATCAACTATCATTAGAGTAGTGATTTTTGTAAGTTTGTTGCAGTGGCGGCCCTTACTTCGCTAGTGCGCGTTATTTTATACCGTAATTTCGTAGAGAACAGAGCCGCGAACCAGCACATCTGCCCTATCATTTTCTGTAGACAGCTGTGTGTCTCGAACTCCATTAGCAGATACACCTTATTAAACTGGAATATTAGCGTGCGCAAACTCGCCGCTTTTTGAAACTTGCATGCACCAGGACATTCGCATACGCTACAGAGCCTACGAAAAATACGAATTAGGAGACGATCGAGTGACCGCAACTAATCCCTGCAATGTTTTGTTCCGAGTACAGTGTGGAAAGGAAGGTCGAAGAGGAGTGCCTCCAAAGACGGATTCATAGAATCGACCTTCCTTATCGACCAAGTTCTGAAGCCAGGTGAGCCCTTGCATTTGGACTACTTCAAGTGTGCTGTCTAAAACAGTATGTGCTACGATATAGAAGTGAAATAGTTGCAGCAAATTGTTCTTGCAGCTTGCTCTGTCGCGTGCAATTTCGCCCGTTATGAAAAACACACCTCGAACTATAAGTCTTCTTATTCGCAAGTACTAGTTGCCGTTGGCCAGACGCCTTCACTAATAATATTTTCGACTTCAGGATTGGCAGAATTTACTCTTAGTACTGAAAACATTTTCTCCTTATAGCAAGCCGTGCTCCTTTTTCTGGTATGTTTTGTATTTATTTATTTATTTATTTATTTATTTATTTATTTATAGTCCCTCTGTTAAAAGCAGCTGACGCTCCCAGGACGACAGAAAGTCCTCTGGAAAGCCAACCGCCATCCATTTTTTTAAAGACTCAATTGCTCAATTGTTTCCTTTAGAAATGAAAGCTCGATTTTGCGCTTGGAGTTCTATGTTGTAAGGAAATTTACTCGAAGACATTACAAGGCATGACAGTGAAGAGTTGAGATGTAGCACTCGGAGAGCGATAACAGAGACGAACAAGAGCGCAAAAATTTATTCTTAACATGTAATGGCGTATACGTATACGTGGAATTAGCACATACGGGTCACGTCGACGATCGGCACAGGCTTTAAGGGGAATAGCACAATGATACAGACGTTCACACATGTCCATCCTTTACCAAAACAGTGCCCGCATCCTTATCTCTGTGATCAATAAAATGGAGAGCAGCGTTTGTGGCAACAGCCCAAAACGATATGAGAAAGTGACTTGCAAAGAGCAGCAGAACGCAGGATCTTTATTGTTGTATCTACATTACCGGCGCACTATGAAACTCCATTCGTCACAGTCTAAAGTGCAGGAATATCTTGCGCATTACGACTCGCATGACTCTTCCACCGGCTTCTTTAATTATTCAGCAGCGAACGCGGAAATTGGTGCGAGCAAAATGAAGATTGTTCCCTAACCTTCAGAGAAAACGTATAGTCACGCAGCAGAAGGTATAGCCCAAGCGAGGAGTCTATACAAAATAAGTCCCTATAGTGTTTATTCAGAAAAAAAGGTTCGCAAACAAAAAATTGCAGTTCCCACGTGCAGTGGGAATCAAGGAAATGCGAAGCACGCATCAGGAACGAAAAATGGATCTGCATTGTTGTCTCGCTGTACCGATTTTGGTACGTACAATGTAACGAAACGGCCGCAAGAGGAGCAAAACTGTGGCATGTAAACCATGCCGCTCATGACACGCATATCATGATTGTAATGTTATGACCTGTCATTTATGTTCGTCATGCAATCGTGTTGTGCCATAGCAATTTTGGTATAGATCCCATTAACGAAACGCGTAGCATGTAAATCATGCCCGTTAATAACATGCATGTCATAATTTTCATGTTATGACCTGTCATTTATGTTCGTCACGCAGTCATGTGCCATACCAATTTTCGCATACATCCCATTCACGAAACAGCCAGGAGAGTACCAAGACCGTGGCATGTAAATCATGCCGCTCATGACATGCATGTCATGATTCTCATGTAATGCCATGTCATTTATGTTCGTCATACAGTCATGTTGTGGTATACCAATCTTCGCGTATCCAACCAACGAAACGGCCAGGAGAGTACCGAGATCGTGGCATGTAAATCATGTCGCTCATGACATGCATGTCATGATGTTCATGTTATGACCCGTCATTTATGTTCGTCATGCAGTCATGTTGTGCCATACCAATTATCGTATACATCCCATTAAAGAAACGGCCAGGATAGCACCGAGACCGTGGCATGTAAATCATGTCGCTCGTGACATGCATGTCATGTTGTTTATGTTATGATCTGTCATTTATGTTCGTCATGCAGCCATATGTTGCGGCATACCAATTATCGTATACATCCCATTAGCGAAATGGCCGCAAGAGCACCAAGACCGTTGCATGTAAATCATGTCGCTCATGACATGCATGTCATGATTTTCATGTTATGACCTGTTATTTATGTTCGTCATGCAGCAGTCATGTTGCGGCATACCAATTTTCGTATGCATCCCATTTACGAAACGGCCAGGAGAGCACAAAATCGTAGGCAGATAGATAGATAGATAGATAGATAGATAGATAGATAGATAGATAGATAGATAGATAGATAGATAGATAGATAGATAGATAGATAGATAGATAGATAGATAGATAGATAGATAGATAGATAGATGCTCAAAGTCGCCGAAGTTCGCTAAGAAATTCTTCGCATTTAAAATTGCGGCTCATCCCGTCACCGGACCCGACACGACTGCCTTTCCGAGACAGCCGTTCAACACACTTAACTGGGGAGCCTTGCGAATATACCGCGTACGGCGAGAGCAAATTAAATCGGCAACAGGAAGCGCGCAGCAACCTTGAATAACAAGCTATGCCACTGTAGGTATGAAAATGCGTTTGTACAACGACACGAGGAAATGTCTTCCGACAGAAAGAACTAAAGCAGGTGGCGAATTTCAAAGGAATGATGAGCTGCGGCCTGCGTCATCAGAACTTTCCGGAGCGGCGCACTCACTCACCGTCTCGCTGCACTCAGTTTCCTGAGTTTCGATTCGTACTTTTGGCATTTCTTTTCATGTCGTCATTTGCACGTAAAAGGTGCGCCAGCGAATGTCAACATTGTTATCAACAAAGTTGATAAGATCGCAGCCATACTCTTCTTTAAAAACATCTGCCTCTGAAGTATATACGCATGTTTCGGCTTCTTACACAACGATCAACGGACGGATCAATCTTTTGTTGCCCTAGACTGTTCTCTCAGGAAACTGCGAAGTTGTCAGAGAACTTGGCTCATTCTTCCGTGCATCATTTTTCGGCCATGGCGTCTACTTCTTTCTCGTGCTGTTCGACTCTGTACATAGCAGTGAAATTATTACTGTTTTCGTCAATAGTAGGAAGCTGCGAGCACAACGAAAAAGTTGCAAAAGCATCACCTTTAAGAGTGGAACGCGACAGCATTATCGTGCGCCGTTCGCATCGCCTTCTCACGCGCTTGCCATCCATATTCTTGAGTCACATAACTGCGTAGGTGTCATAGTACAACATTCCTTTATCACTTCATCCTGTGCCTCCGTCTTGCGTGGCCTACCTCGGGGTCGGGTACAAGTTGTCGTAAATGCTCCATCAGGTACTATCCGATGACGAGCGCTCCGCACTGCGCCCGGCACAAGAGCACTAGAGTGTGAAGAGGGAGCGCGCGCTGCGGCGCACCCTATATAGCGCTGACGTCAAGACGCCTTCTGTTCGCATCCGAAAGCACTGCAAGATTTCCGCGCGTACGCAAATGTCAGGCACACAGGCGCCTTCTTTATAATGTGCTAGAATAATTTGAGTTTCGTCGTGGCGTAGTTATGTTTCCTCGTAACGGAATTACAGTCCGAGCTATCATGTGGATAGGCGTTAGAGAAATCGCTGTTTACGATTTTATTGAGAGATTTTACTTTGAGAAATACCCGCGCCATGGCCGAGGGCGTGCGTGGTCCGGATTGCTAGGGCGGTGGCTGTATAACCCGAGATGATTGAAATCCACCATGGATGCCTACGGGGACGCCGGATTTTCTGCGGTATGGGCTGATTAACGCTATCGCGTTAATACGTGATGGGGTTTTACGCGTCATAAACCATCATATAGTTATGAGGCACGCCCCGTAGAGTGGAGGGCTCCGAAATTTTGACAACGTGGTGTTCTTTAACGTGCACTGAAAACGCACAGTGTACGGGCCCCCGCCATTTTTGCTTCAATCTAAAATGTGCACGCCGCGGAGACGATCGAACCCGCGTCAGTCAAGCATATATAGACCACCGGACTTGCGCTAGGGGGGCCGAATTCATGACCACTCATTGCGATTGGCCAGCACGCATCGTCAATGATATGTCGAACATTACGATTCGTCCAGCTTTCCCCCTTACGAGCAGTTCTAATAAATGACGGCCCTTGAGACAGGCCCTTGAGGAACAGATTTCCTGATGCAGCGTCGCTACTCTGCCTCATAAAAACATATATTGCTTGCCCAGTTGCCGTTACCCAACATTCAAAAGACTTATTTGCCTTGGTGTCCTGACTGATTCTTCCGAATTCCGAAAGCAGTTCGTAAGTTTGTATTTTCTTTCATTGGCCAGGCCACCTTCGCTGATATCCAACGTCGCCATTCGCAGCTATATGGACAGCGTTTGCGCAAAGGCTTTTTTTTTTTTGTGGCTACTTTCCTTGGTTAACTGTGCCCCGACCTTAGCTTGAGCAACTGGATCCCACATCCTCGTAAAAACAAAAAAAAATGTCTTGCAATTAATTTGTTTCATAAGAGAAAATTTCATCCAATTACACTGGCGAAAGCGAGCGTCCAATGGCAAAGAACCATTACAAATGAAAGCGTTGTGAATTTGATCCTTGAGCACTTATGTATCGTACATGCAGTAAATATTTCGTATTGAAGAGAGTAGAGGACGACGCCAAATTCTATAACAATAATTTTGTTGAATACGGGATGTTGAAGTAAGTACGAACTGCACGAAAGGATTCAAGCGTGGTGGAACACCCGGGATGCAAACCCGTCTGACCTGCATGGTCCTGGACCGTTCTGCACAAAACTTTTGAGCATTTTCCTCGGCCGCGATGTCGGCATTGCTAATCGACGTAATCGCTAACGGCACACGTTCACACAATGCACACTTTTTACCACGTTCTCTCCCTCTATAAGAGAGTGTCAACGTTCCCCACATGCGATCTTCATTTCGGCACTTCAGCGGCGTAAGCATTTCAGCAACGACTGTCCCTAATTAGTTACCATATAGAATGCGAAATACGGGTGGCCATAATCCGCCCTATAGGAACACACAAAATAAAACTCCCTGAGAAATCAGTTAGCAACCTAACTAGTTAACCAAGTTTCTCTAATTAAAATTTGCCACTGAATGCAATGTCATCTCTAATGCCAATTAGAAATCTGTAGCAGTTAGAATGCTTCAGTTCTTGAAAACGAATAATTTTATTTTTCAATCTCATGCTGGCTGGAAGAATTTCGCGTGTTTACATGTATTACGCACCGCAGGGCACCGGAGATTATACAAATATGCAATCGAGTAAAGTGCATTAATTCAAGTGTTTACTTGCTGAGCTCATACGGCGCGAACTCGATATAGAAGCCTGACAGCTAGGACAAATTTAGTTTTATTTCCCTTGTGTTTTGAGTTAACTTTTCATTGAGTTCGGCGCAATGACGCGCCCCCGCGTGATGCAGTTCGCCGCGCCGTCATCTCTGCTCTTCGCCGAGGCAACTATATCATACGCTGCGCCATGCTTTCAATTGGGCATGCAACGTCCTACGTGTCGCGTTACACAGCACTCCGTCGCGTCTGCAGAGTAACTGTAAGTGGGTACCCGATATTTCCCTCTTGTTTTCCTTCTTTTTGTAGGCCATGAAGACGGCTTGGAAAACCAGATACGGCGCATCAAGGCGCGTGACCACTGCGGCGCCACTTTTAATTTTACTGATGGCAAACCAATGATTATCATGGGAAAAGATTCCACGTTTGTTGAAGAATATTTCTCTGAGAAACAGTAAGTACAACATAAACTTTCTGCATTAGATAGATAGATAGATAGATAGATAGATAGATAGATAGATAGATAGATAGATAGATAGATAGATAGATAGATAGATAGATAGATAGATAGATAGATAGATAGATAGATAGATAGATAGATAGATAGATTCTCCCTACCTGGCTTTCTCCCTCTGTCGTCTCGCTCTTTGCTATTTTTGCTGACTACGGAGGAAATCAATACTCAGAAACGAAAAGAACCCGCCACGACTGAAACTGCATTTGTACTCCATGTAACAATGAGACATTACAACAAAGGGAAAGGGGGGGGGAGTAATGATGCTATCATCATGTCGTGGCACAAGGCACGTTGCTACACAGAGCGTTCAAGGCAAGATAATAATAACAACAAATAATTGCGAGCAATCGATTTGTGGCAGCAAACGCTTTCACCAACATAACCATAGAAACGTGAAGAAGCAGCGGTATTGACTGTTAAAGTGCACTTCGGCGCACTGCGTCCATGGACTGCACGCGTACACAAAATGAATCACTCAGGTCGAGTCACGCAACGCACAACTCAAAAAGCAGAAAAAAAATCCATATTCGATTCGTCATGTATGGCTCCTTTCATTAGCAAGCGCAGTTGTGGCAGCCTTAAGGTCACCGCCATTGCTGGCGCACCAAAATCGAAAAAAGAAAAGAAAAGAAAAAATGCTAACTTTCTTTTTCATTTCTTTTTTTCACCTTCTCTCGAAGGCGTATTGCGTCATGAAAGATAAGCCCTCTGTACTTTCCACTTATACGTTCTTAAACACTGTTGCAAATGATGCACAGTTTTAGTTCCCGCCTGACGACAGCGCAACACATCCCCTTGCGTTGACAACGGCTTACATAGTTACCGACTCGCTGTCCTCATGTGGCAATGTGCGAATGCGCGAGGAAGGTTAGACACGTACTGTGGGTACCAGGCGAGAAAATTTCAATGACGTGGCCATGCATACGCATTTTTGCTGCCCTACAAGACCAACTGCTCTTAGCCAACTCAGAAAATGCCGCTTGAGGTGTCGCACGCGGTTATTTAGTCGTAGAACTCGTCGCTTGTCCAGTGTGTCAAGCATACCCTTAAATTGGTACGCAGCGCAAATAAATACTCACAAACGCACAGAAAGCGTACGTTGGACATGCGCAACTCGCACTGCTTATTCATCGGTAAAAGCGACGGTTGTCCTTTACGTGAGCTTTCTTGTGTTCATGTGTTTGCGCTCCCTACCAGTTTAAAGGATTTAGTAGTACTATACCGTATGCGTAATTTTGGTCAAAAACGTTAGTTATCACACATTGTCAGTGTTTCCTTCAGTTAGTTATGTCTGCACAAGAGCTTAGCACATTCCTATATTCACGAGCGATTTTTTTTTTTTCAGGTTCATGTATTTGATAGACAGCAGTTCTATGGTTTTCCCGGCAGAGGAAGAAAACACCTCGAGACGGAAACGGAAGCTTGTAACATGGTTCATCAGAGAGTTCTCTAACGAAACGACACGCTGCTACTCATGAGCGTTTTGTGGGTGTAACTTGATAAAGTCGAGCAACATGGCGAAAATCTTGTATTTTCTTCCCTTGGCTTTATGCACGCCACTGCGGTCATTTCTTCGTCTCCGTCGCGCAGGTTTATCGAGCGAAAAGATAGACGTTACATTGATTGATTGATTACTGGGGTTTAACGTCCCAAAACCACGATATGATATATGAGAGACGCCGTATAGTGGAGGGCTCCGGCAATTTCGACCACCTGGCGTTCCTGATCGTGCACTGACATCGCACAGTACACGGGCCTCAACATTTCGCCTCCATCGAAATGCAGCCGCCGCAGCCGGGATTCGATCCCGCGACCCTCGGATCAGCAGCCGAGTACCACATATGGTACCACATATATGGTCTAGTGGCTATAGCCACTATAGACAACTGTTGCGGGGCGATAGAACGTTACAGAAGTTTGTGGCACGCGTAAAGATCTAAAGGCGCAATATTAGCATTTCAACGTGAGTTTAGTTAGTTAGTTAGTTAGTTAGTTAGTTAGTTAGTTAGTTAGTTAGTTAGTTAGTTAGTTAGTTAGTTAGTTAGTTAGTTAGTTAGTTAGTTAGTTAGTTTTAAGTGTCACTCATTGTATTCCGAGTATGTGCAAGGATTGAATAATGCGGCAGTATATTGAGCAGTATTCCTAAATTATAGAACAGGACCGAATTAGCAAAACTTTTTAGTTGGTAAGTGGCTTTTCTTTTTTTCTTGCTTTTTTTTTGCCATTGGCCAGTTGGCTTTGCGAATTATATGCGTAGCATATCACTGCAAGCAAAAATTAGCCGAGATGGGAGCTTTTACCAGCGTGTCAACCGCGAAAACTTTCATGCCCCAACCAGTTACACCATCATATAGCGGAGTGAATACGGCACATGTCATCAATTTAGCACCATTGCTAAGTGACGGAGTATAAAAACGACATGACCTTATTATACTACCCACGGAGTTTCTGGTCCCGTGGTCACAACCTCCCCGTAGGAGTTTTTAACAACCATCTTCGGTTGCGAAGCGCTTGCGGCGGTGTGATGGGTGTGAGTATGCGCGCGCGCGCGCGCGCGCCTATATGTTTAGTGCTTCCGTGTGATGCTGTAGTGCATTGATTCATTCGACGAATCGTCGGTGGAGTTGTATCTGTGCGTGCTCGCGCGTGTTTTAGTGCGTCCGAGTGAAGCACCACTTCATTTTTTTGGAACATCGAGTCATGAGCGCGCAGTGAGTTTTGCAACGGCCGATCAGTGTCCTGTGTAAACGTGTCAAGACTCTTTCCACTGGTGAACCGCACTGGACCACCCTGCTCCTCCAGCCAGAAGCCGAATGCCGCGCATCGACCAGACAATCACAGTGATACGCGAATCGGAAATATTTTGTTATGAAGTTGCTGGGGCACCACCACCCAGTGAGTGTTGACGTGGTTTTAGGCTTCCGAGATTATCAAGATTTTATGCGGACAAACCAGGATTATGGGAAAGCAAACTGTCACGACTTTCGACCGGAAGAAGAAAGGACCAAAATAATGCCAAATTTACCCAGGTAGACCAAATATTAATAATGTAGTGAAGAAGCGCACCCTTGATAGCTCCGCAGCCGAATCGCCAATGCTGTTAATTTTCAAAGTCTTGTAGGACTGAATGTATACTAAAAGAAAGAAAAAAAAAAGAACTCCATACATTGTTAACTCGTGTTCTGAAGCGGCGCAAAAGGACGCTAAAATTATACTGCTCATAAAACACAGGGCTTGCTGTTTGCCGAGAAAATTCAGCAGCTGTGGAAATCTCTTCATATTCCAGGGGCCTAATTCACAAACTTTTCAGTTCGTAAGTGATCTTAGCCATTGGCGAGACGGCGTCTTTAATGATATACCAAGCATCATGATGGGCGGAAAATTTTGCTTATGGACGATTCTAACGCAGGACTTTTCTTGTGAATGCCTGCCAAGAAATCTAAATTACCGGGGATGAATACACAGACCTTCTCTTTCGCAAGTGCTCTTCGCCATTGGCTGGTGGGCTTTGCAAATAATATGTTGTTGGGATGCTGGTAGAGTTGGGCTGGCGGTCCTGGTTCCGCACTTCCAGGTTGACGGTTCCACATCCCAGCTAGAAGGAGAGGTTGCCGAGGTACGGAGCGGACTCAGCGACGATGACGTGTGAGAAGAAGAGAGAGATGTTTATTTACATGATGGTGATAAAAGAAGCTCTTTGAGCACGTGTGCGCTCGTATTATATACAGTAGTACACACAATACCGTCAAATCGAACTACAAGTGGCGTCTCCGCCCTCGAAGGGAGGAGGTCACGCCCCGCCTTCGCTGCTTCTCCGCTGGAAACTGTGACGGGACCCGGTTGCAGTGGCGGATTCCTTGAACACGGGATTAAAAGTGCAATCCGGGGAAGAGGCTCACTGAAAACAATAACAGCACAAATAAATGCACTCTTCCCGGTACATGCAGTCCCGTCCTTTTCACGAAACGCTGGCGCCGGGCAGCCGTCGATCCACCTGCGCATATGCTGGCAGCGGATATCAGTGTCACGCGCACTGCACTGCCACTCTCGGCCGCGAAGTTATTTGACACAAAAGCGGCACAAATGCACGCGCACACACCGCATGACGCACAGGACGACGGTCCACGGATTCCTGAAACTTCCCGTGCGTCATTGCACCGGTGTTCCCTGTGGGCAGCCTTGAAGTTCAACAAGCGGCGAGCCCGGCCGTCGCGGCAGCATCCAAAACAATGCAATTGTCTCTTCTGAGACGGCTGCTCAGCGATGTCCATCCGTGAGAACGCGGGCAGTACGCGCTCCCCACGGTTTTTTTTTTTTTTTTCGCCGAAAAGTAGCGTCGTCGGCTACTGCACGTAGCGTCCCTCCACATTTAGAGGGTGCCTACGCCGATCGTAACAATGTGAAGCACCAGGACTGCGCGCACTCATAAAGAGTTTTAGCAGACGGTGTTTTTGGGAATACGGGCCCTGTTCATTTGACTGTCCAATTACCAAGAGTTTGCTAATGGCTTTTAAAAGCAGTAAAGCTCAAGTTTCTTTTAGCAGTAAAGCTCAAGTTTTTTTTATGGCAGTATACGCGAGAACCCTGATCATGAAAGGAAATCAGCAGGCGATCAAAAGTTGGTTGGGATGCATTTGGCAGAAATTGCGAGGTAGCAATGGCAACTGAGCAGCGTTCATGAAAAAAAAAATGATCACAATTACGTAAAGCCACCGTATTCAGCGTAGTAACATGAGGCAACATTATGGATGCTAACAAAGAACAACGCAGCTAAGAGCTGTACAAGTAGCGACGAGAAAGAAATTATGGGCGTGAAAAGCAGACAGCAGAAGTCGATGACATTCTAGTTCGAACATAGAGCAAGTGCAATCTGACAGGTATTATACGTTGAGCACATGACCAGCGGTTTATTACACTAACAGGATAGGTTGTGGTAAAATTAAAACACTCGCTTCAGCGGATGAAGGAGTCAGGTGAAGATAGAAAAATTGAAGTCTTTAGTTTGGTTCATGCAGGACACGAGCTGTCAGTCAGTGATTGACATCTAGTCCTGAAGTCAGCTTCAATTGCCTAATGGCGGTAATTAGAAATAGCGACTGCGAAGTTCGGTACGAGTGCTTCCTATTGCGCCACTGTTGAGCCGTGCTCGGGCACTGACTTTGCGTTATGCGGTGCTGCCGCTGACCCCTATGTCACGCTCGGTCAGCGAACTATCGCCCGTCCCGAGAATCCACTTAAAACAGCGTCAATTCGCGCGGATATAGGAGGTCACACCGTGGCGCAGTCCTTTATTTAATTCTCCTAGAATACTCGCGGCTCGCCCTATATCGCCTCCCGCATTCGTTCGCTTCTTATTTATGCCACCTCACCGCTACACAAGAACGATCTCCCCGAACAAGAAAGCCCCCGAGGAAGTATTTCCAGCAAGAAGCCTGCTTATACAATCGAGAACGGGAACTCTTCCTTCGTCGAATGCGCAAATTTCGACGGTGCAGCAGAGAGAGAGAGATCGGAAGGACAGCGTGAAATACGACTGCTTGCCGAAGTCCAATTGTTCCTGCAGCTTTCCGAGCGTCTCTATATGTCCAGCCCCGGAGACGAGCTTATCTTCGGCATCCAAATCTAACCGTCGCCAAATTCTCGACAGGAAGCGAGAGAAAGGGGGAGTGCGGGCGGCCAAAAGTCAAAGGCCGTTGAACCCAGCCGTCCCTTTTTCCGAGCTCGCATATATCCCCTGCCCCCACCCCTCCCGACACCTATGCTTCTCAGCCTTCGCGAAAAGTCGGCCGATCCACCACAGGCTCGACAACAATTCGCTTCCTCCACCGTGTGCCCTTGGCATCGCGCATTTTACATTGTCGTAACCGATTCCTTGCTTATGTTTCCTGCTCTACTCTGCCAGACACTCCGCTTTCCCTCCCTCCTTCCCTTTTTTTTTTTTCGTTTGAAAGAAGATTCACGGGTCGACAGCAACGTAAAACCAGCGAAGAGGTCTCGAGCTCCTTCGTAATTAAAACGACAGGAAGAAGTACGGAGACAAATCTTGAGGCAAATTGTTGGCGCAAAGTTTCAGCCAGAACACGGGAGGACGTCCACCATTTCTTCGTTCGCGACCGAAAATACATACGCTGGAAGCAGGATCACGTCTGAATGCATTGAAGCGCGATTTGCGTGAGCTGCAATCTAATACGCAAATCAGAAGAGAGAGAGAGAGAGAGAGAGAGAGAGAGAGAGAGAAAGAAAAGCGTGGAATTTAAACTCCGTTCCAGGACTTTTCTTTTTCTCTCATTTTTAACTGCTCGGTACAAAACATTCCATCGTGCAATTAATTGCCAGAAAGAGGGTCACGGGACGACGGCTAATAAAAAAGTCTCAGACTCAGTGTGTGTATCAAGCTCGAGGCGATCAAATAAAAACTCAAAGCTCCAAGTGTGCTACATGTTGAGTTCTTTCTTTCTTTCTTTCTTTCTTTCTTTCTTTCTTTCTTTCTTTCTTTCTTTCTTTCTTTTTAATCCCGGAAACCCACACGTGGCCTCATATTGAAGCAAAAGGAAGACGTGTCCAGCCAATTGGAGGAGCGCGTCCGATCCCAAATGTAAAATGCATAGGACTTCCCACGACTTCTCCCCTTTCCCTGCGTAGTCAAAACAAAGTTTGCCACGGTTGTACGTCTTCCGGCGCCTCTCCGCTGCGGTTACTGGGCGGCTCACAAATAGGCGGACGTCGTTCAACGCTGCCTCGCAGGTTACCGCAGCGGCAGGCAACTCTGCAAGGCGGTTGGAGATGCCAAACGTTGCCGCCAGGCTGCGACTGCTGCAGCCACTCCGGGACCACCGCCGCCCCCCTCTTGCCGGCAATGTGCCCTTTGCGTGGCGCCGAGCACACCAGAAAGAGAGGGCAGAAAAGAAAGAGGGGGGGAGGGGAAGGGGAAGGGGGGAGAAAAAGTTGGCTTGCAACCAGCTTGGCGTAACGCGAGGCAAATCCATGTTGGTGCGCCTGCAGTGAGCGAGGGAGTCCCTCTGGGCTCCGTGCCACGCATGTCGGTGCGAAGCTCCAACTGGGCCGACGTCATAGGCCGCAAAACAAAATAAACGAACCGCGTGCAAAAGCAGCAAAGAAGAAGAAGGAAAAAAAAAGGTGCAAGGTGCGGGAACTACGTTCGAGGGAGCGCGAGGAAAAGAAATAAATGTAATGATAAGGGCAGTGACGTTGTTGCAGCGGGAGGAGGTGTGCGCTTGTCGGAAGCGGCGACAGTGGAGCTGCCGCCGGGGGCAATACACCCCAGGCCGCCGCATGCAACCCACCGCATGGTATGGCCGAGGCCAGAGACGGCGGCGACGGGTCCCTCGAGTCTTTCACCGAATGCCTCCTTATGCAACTGGGGCCATGCAAGCAGTGGGCAAGAGCATCTGCAACCGCCGGAATGAGCCGTCCACAGTCGACGCAGCCGCGGGTCACAACGACGAACGAGTGGGGGGCGCCGTGGCACTGGGTCATACAGTGGCCGTGTTCGCGGTGCCACCCTATGACACAATGAACCAATTACAACTGCTGCTGAAATAGACGGGAACAAGGAATCTTAAATGTAAAAGAAAAAACGTTAAGCCGCGCAGGTCTAAAACGCTTTGAAGTAAACGAAAGCCGAGACATTGCGCAGTTTCAGTGACGTATCGAATCCCGGCTGCATTTCGATGGAGGCGAAATGTTGAGGCCCGTGTGCTGTGCGATGTCAGTGCACGTTAAAGAACCCCAGGTGGTCGAAATTTCCGGAGCCCTCCACTACGGCGTCTCTCATAATCAGAGCTGGTTTTGGGACGTTAAACCCCACACAACAACATCCAGTGACGTATGGCGCCTCGTAAAAAGCACAGGGGACACAAAAAATGCAATTTGCGTTTAAATTCAATGCGTATCAAGTTCCTTTTGAGTCTACAGAAAGTCACTTAAACGACGATTTCTAATGAGCGCACCCAATAAAAATTTAGTTGACATAATGTTAGAAAGCGTCAGTTGACTCTTACTTGATAAAGATTCAAGTGGCAACCTAAGCAAGGTTTAACTGAATCGCACTCAGTGCAAATTTTCTTGACCCTGTATTGAACACTCCCGAAATGAGCATATTTCCGTAACACCTACATTTAAAGGGCCCCTAAACAACCCCGATGTCCAAAATTTGTTTTAAAGATATAACTGCGCTCCTGTGCGATGTGAACATGCCCCCACAAGAATTTTGCGGGAGCACCCTTCTCTGCCGAGGAGAGGGTAAGCGCGGCGCGCCGTCGAGAGTCCGCCCACTTTTGACACGTGACAGACATGAGTAATTGACGTCATTGACGCTTGCGCTGCAGTTCCGGTTGCTTCTGCGCTCGCGCCGGTGGGATGGCCAGAGGATCTGACAATAGACCTGGTTCCAACCAATTAACGAGATACAATTGCGCAAGGTTGTTCGCGGTAGAACGCGACGACACCTCGGATGCGAGCGCGACTGGTCAATCGCAGGAAAGAGGCGCGGGAATTGTTTTTTTAAATACGGCGTCTGTGTGGCGCGCAGCGCTGTCATATTCGCAGAATGTGACCGCCGCAACCTTCTCTATGATTGAGTTAGCTTGTTTGGGCGGCTTTAAAAAAAAGTAGGAGCCTGTTTAGTGGCCCTTTAACTTCGGATGCCGAATTCACATTTGTCGTTTGTATACTGTTTTCTGACACAATCGACCCATAGAGTTTCCTACTAAAATACTAGAGGGAAAACTGGTGCTGCGATCGTGAAGCTGACATGGGAAATGATGGGTATGAGCCTGCGGCTTCAAACGTTTTGGTGGATTTGTTTATTCGTGTTTTTTAACTTCAGTGACACGAGTGACGTTACTACACTTTTTCATTACGCGACGAAGGCAGCGGCTGTTGTGTACGCTTTACTGGCTTCACTGCGAGAGATCATCAGACTGTCGCATGTACCAAAGTCGTTTGCAATGATGAGGTGCCATGCAGTGTTTCGTTGTGTTTGTTGGTGGATGGCTACACATATTATTTGCAGCGGTATTTTACCCAACTTTAGAAATATTCGTGCTGCGTCTCGCGAAACTTATCGATGCTGTTTTGCTGTTCTTTTTGTCTTTTCTTTTGCATCAGGTGCGATAGAATCTGTAACCGCAGGGTCGCTTTCACGGCTGACATAGAGCCCTTGTTAGAAGGCTGTTCGTATATCTTGTACTACGGCATTTCAATTCGGCTGTCTGATTAATTCAACGCCGACCGAACGCGCCAGCAGGCGCACAGTTACCGTGCGTAAGACGCCCAGTGCGCGATAGGCAGACGCGCCTGCGGACGACGCTGAAAAAGTCAGCTCAGATCAAAGCTCAGGCGCAGCTTCCGATGGAGTTTAACGGCACGGTTGTTTATTTAACATCACGTTTTTTTCACAAAACCAACCACCAAGCGATGGGTGATACTGCGCTCCCGCTACGGCCTCGCGCAAGGGCTTGACCCATGCATCATCATCATCATCATCATCATCATCATCATCAGCCTGTTTAGGTCCACTGCAGGACGAAGGCCTCTCCCAACGATTTCCAATCCACCCTATCCTGAGCGAGTTGGTTCCACTTTATGCCTGCAAACTTTTTAATTTCATCGCTCCATCCAATCTTTTGCCTGCCTCTGTTACGTTTTCCCTCTCTTGGTATCCATTCCGTTGCTCTTACTGTCCATCTGTTATCTTTCCTCCTCATGACATGTCCTGCCCAGGTCCACTTCTTTCTTTTAATTGATATAATAATATCGGCTATTCCTGTCTGTTCTCTGATCCATTCCGCTCGTTTTTTATCTCTACCCCCAACATTTTTCTTTCCATTGCACGTTGCGTGCTCCTTAGTTTTATCTCTAGTTTTTTCGTTATCCTCCCCGTTTCTGCGCCGTACGTTAGTACTGGGAGAATGCAGTGATTGAATACTTTTCGTTTTAGTGAGAGCGGTAAGTTTCCAGTCATGATTTCATAATGCCTTCCGAATGCGTTCCAGCCCAACCTTATTCTACGGAGAATTTCTTTTTCATGGTTAGGAGTTCCTGTTATTAACTGTCCCAGGTATACGTATTCGTTATAGTTTGAAAAATACAGTGGAGCACTTGCCCTGCACTAAAAGAAGCGAGCGAAAGCCCGTTAGTTGTATTTAGAAGACACATCTACGTTTTACATACTTGAAAATGTCAGCACGTCACTTAAAGGGCAACTCCGGCGGTTTTTTCACCATGTTCTGATATCAATGTTTTCGAATAGTACTGATAGTCCTGTAGCAGCCAGGGTGGTTCATTTTGCTCAGAAACGCACCAGTAACTTTAAATAACCGACCGAAAGGCGTGTTCAAACCGAAACCGAAACGGGTAGACGCTTCTCGCAGCGTATGTGATGACGTCACAGCCTTCCCGCCGTCAGAAATGTGGAGAAAAATGACAGTGTCGAGGTCACCTGACGATGTATTGAGTTATGCCAGCTTTTATGAACTTGACAGCGACGATTTGAACGCTGAAGTACCGCTGTTTTGCTTTTGATGTCTTGCAGGCTTGGATAGGCAGTGTTGAAGGTGATGACGTCAAAAACACAGGGTGGCCCGCAGGAGAATCCGCTAAAAAATTTTAAAATTGGTTTCCAGGAAAACTAAATGACTTGCAACCGCCTGACTTGGCGTATATTATTACAGCGCCAAGGAGAATATATATCGAAAATTTTATTAAGATCAGCGGACACTGAAAAATCGCCGGAGTTGCCCTTTTTAAAAGAGCAGAAATCTTTAGTAAATTTCAGGAAAGGGTAACTGTGCAGAGAGAAGGGGTGACCTTGTCGTGGTGAGGAACTTGTCCTCAGTTCCACCTTCTCCTCCTTCCTGCTTTTCTTCCATTCGGAGCAGAGCTCCTCCAGCTAGCGTTGCTGCTGCGAAGAAGGATGGGCGGAAGCCTTCCTGCTACCTGTCTGCCGTCGCGTTGTCGACTTGAAGGATGGTGACCAGCCTTTCGCACAAACGCAACGTGCCTTTATATATCAGACAGACAGTACATACAAATTGACAGGCAGTAGCTTTGGTTGGTAGGACCTAGGTGGAGCCATCGGTTGGTAGGGCATCGCGGTAGGACCGTCGCTCCAATTCGTCAGAGCCGACCAGTGCATATCACCTCTCCTGCAACCTCAACCACCGCCCGGACTCGTACTAGATGTCCCCCCTAGTACTATCCGCGCCCGAGCCCCGGTTGGGAGGACCTTGGTGGAACGATCGCTTCCATTCGGCAGAGCCGACCCCAGTGCATAGCACTGGGGTCGGCTCTGCCGAATGGTGGTTACGGTCGCAGGAGTCCGTCTTCTGATCTGTTCCGTTACGGTCACCGTTCCCACGCCTCTGCCCGCTGCGCTATTCTTTTGGTCCCCCCTTCCTCTTAGTGGCTCATGCACGTGAGTTGTCAAAAGAGCAACAAAATACAAAGGGAAGCAAACATGCATTCCTCAACAAGCAGAATATAATTTCTTTTTTTGTATATCTTTGTGTGTGTGTGTGTGTGTGTGTGTGTGTGTGTGTGTGTGTGTGTGTGTGTGTGTGTGTGTGTGTGTGCGAGCGAGTGTGTGTGCGTGCGTGCGCGGGAGTCGGGACATAATAACCAACGTTAAGAAGAAAAAAAAATAAGCATGGGCAGGCCACGTGTTGAGAAGGCTAGATAACCGATGGACAGTTAAAACGACGGAATGGATACCAAGAGAGGGCAAGCGTAGCCGCGGACGACAGAGAGTAAGATGGGGGACGAAATCAAGAAATTCGCAGGCTTCAAATGGAATCAGTTCGCGCAGGACAGGCAAGAATGGAGAGGATTGGGAGAGGCCTTCGTCCTGCAGTGGACATAAGATAGGCTGATAATAATGATGATGTATAGCATCACTACTGTCTCAAATTTTTGTGCATATTCGCCCTGCATGGTGCATACAGCAAATTTGTCATTACATTTATAGTGCCTACTGAAGCAGCCATCTACTACTTAAATCTGGATGCAAGCGTGTCATTTCAGGCATGAAATGTGTGCACGGCGTCCACGCTCACAATCTGCACGGAAGCTGGAAAAAAAAATATTCCCTTTAGATCTCGCCGGTTACGTGCGTACGGCGTGTTTTTATAAACAGTGTATGTATTGTGATTAGTATTACTGCATGTTATTCAGCCTCTAGTAATTATTTTGTCATTGTATTTCCCATTCTGCACGGGCCAGCATATTGCCCTGCAGTATCAATCAATTAATAAAAATTGGCGCTAAGATAAAAATAGTGATAAAGTGTGTTACGCATAATAATTACTGAGGGTACGATAAACTTTCCCGTGCCAGTGAAGGGAAAATGGTAGGGGCCAGAAACAACTTTTTTTGGAAAAGTTATATGGAAGCGCCATGAGGAAATGAAAAAAGTGACGCACCACCCATTCAGCCGACTCCCGTCGATTCCACGAACACGTCTCGAACACGAACACAGAAGCTCGCCTGACAAGTTAGTCGTGGTGCGTGCGTGCGCACCTGCACTAAGTGAGGGTCAGTGGTGGCGACACTGCAACGCAGGGCCAACGGGCGGCAGAACTTTGAGAAGTGTGCGTGCGCGGCCAAGGTGTGAAGTTACCAAGGTGGTGTTTTCTGCAAGAACACGGACACGCGAAAAGAGCGCGCCAGTGCTTTCAGCAGATATAAGCGCAGCGAGGCATTGGCAGCCGTTGCACTATCGGCTCGCCCGACACGGACAATGCCACGTGTTAGCAAGTACTCTTACGTCTCAACTGACTTCTTATCTCTTCTAACCGGTATTGCACGTTCTCCTTGTATGTTGCGTTAATAGGGTTTTCTTGCATGTTTTTTTTTTTTCACTCGATCTCCGGCCTTTTCGATTTTCTTACGAAATGGCACACGTGGAGGCCTTCATGCACAATTAACGATATCGTTCTTTTCGTTGGAATCGTACCTTAATCTTAGCAGTATCTCTGTGTGTGTATACTACAAACCTATAGTACATGACTGTTCGTGTTCATTTTTTATATTACTATAGCAGAAGCACATTCCGACTCTCGGTGTCGCTTTATATAACATATTATCAATTCTAATTAAAAATATTCAGGAAAGAAGAACTTGGTATTTCGTCTGGATTATTTCGTTTTCGCTACCCAATTTTTGGCCGATCCCCCGGAGTGGGTATGTGCCAACTTTGTACGTTGGCATGTACCCATTCAGGAGGATCGGCGAAGATCCCCCGTAGATCGGTGTAATCTTGGCCGATCAGTAGATGTAGGTGTACACCGGGGGATCTACATCTACAGCTACTGAATCCTGTGCAGATACAGCCTGCGCACAGCTTCAAATTTGGCTTCCTTCTACATAACCACATTAAATGGTTCTAACGTCATTGTAATCACTGCGCTGTAAAGTTTCCGTCATTACACTGAAGATTATCAAACATTGTTCACTCAGAGACGAAAAGAAGCAGTAAGTATACTTAACTAAGAAATTTGCTCGCTGATTCGGGCAGTATACTGACAAATATCTGCCTATACTTTCGGAACCAAATCAGAATTGCGTGCAAAAAAAAACTGATTTTTTTTTTAATCTGATAATCATGAGAAATGGTGTCATTATTGTAAATGTATACAGCAGTGGCGCGTTCATACTTTCATCTGATGAAAGGTTCTGGAGCCCTAAATAGTACCTAACAATTTGGTACTACCGAACGCCTTGTCTTCTCTGAACAGTTCGCTCATATGCAAGTGAATGGGTTTCGCCAGAAAAGCGCAGTTTCATTGACACATGTGTCTTCTGATGTGTACTGCGAATGACGTGAAACTTATCGCGCTGTTTTACCTACATTACTGGGCACATTAAATAACCCCAGGTGGTCGAAATTTACGCAGCCCTGCACTACGGCGCCTCTCATGAATCGTGGTTTTGGGACGTAAAACCTCAGCAATCAGCTCTTACATGATTGTGTACACTCGACAATATAACGTACTCGAAAGTTATTAAAAGAATCCTAGGAACATCAATAATGTCTATTCACTTCCAGAACCGAAATCGAACAGAGACCATTTGTTTTCATCAGTCAACCAATCAATCAACTTTATTTTTTATTGAGAAATATGGGGGTAACGGAAAAAAAGTCCCAGCACTGCGGCTTGACAAAGCTCCACCCCCTACAAAGTCCAGCAGCAACATCAGCCACGTACAAGAAATGATTGTGCTGGAAATAAACGCATTTGAACTGAATTCACTATGACAGGAAGTAACAAGATATAGCGGAACTAGAAAAACATCATAAGATCTGCATTTATGAATCATTATACATGGTGATACACATGCACTGATGCAACTAGCAAGAAGAAAAAAAGGGGGGAGAAAGAAAGAAAAACTTGTCGCAATCGAAAGTCATGTAACCTACACAGCATAAGTTATTAATAATGCAACAAAATACTGCGAAGGCTTAGGAAGCATCAGAGCTGGTTTTGGGACGTTAAACCCCACAAATCAATCGGAAGCACAGCAAAGAACAAAACTTACTATAATCATATGTAAACGATATGAACGTGACATTCACTCGATTGAAATATAAGTAGAAATGAGTTTTCCTAGCAGTCAGCAGTTTTCTTTAACATGCGAAATCAGAAGCCTTAGTTTATCTGAACCAATATGATAAGCGCTGTAAGTGAGAAAGTTATTTTCAGCGCAAGCACAAAAGTTCATATGAAAAATCAGCCAGGACAGAATCGAATAGCACAATAATCGATTCGTTATTCGGTGCCTCACATTTTTGTTCAAGCATAACACAATAATGAAAATTCTTCAGCACAATTTTTTTAATGCTTGGAACAGACACCCAAACAGTTCGCGGTAGCTGAGGGAGACGCAGGTACTTGCTTCGGATGATAGCTGCACTTGCATTGACGTTATGACTCTTGCCGCGCAACATTTTTGTCGGCTTTATAGCCCGAGCTGCCACGAAGCGCGCATCTAGAAACGCTCTCTGTCACGCGCATGCACTTTCCGGTTTACTATAAACCTGCGCGCAACATGATGCAAACCACTGGCTCCGTGCGGTAAGGAGTTGCGTTTGATAAGGGCCGGATAGCACCTGCGGCAAGCACAGGTGACAGACTCGTGCCCTCCAAGGTCGCGAGCACCAAGAAAGGGCCCGTCGAGCGAGGTTGCGCCGTTCCGCCTGGAAAGCTCGCGGCGCCTCTGACCCTGCTCGCACACCGTTTGGACGCGTGCCACGCGCGAGACTGATCCTCGACAATTCACATGTCTAGGCGCGAGGCCCTCGTACAACGCTGAAGCGTAAAATGAATCCCGTACCGCGAAATTGACGATGGGCTGATGGTGCGGGTCGTTCCATTGAAGAGGCGCGATCATTCGTTCAGGTGAATGCGAAATGGGCGAGTCCCTTCCAAGATGCAGCGATTTCAGCGGCTGAGCATGCTTCATCCCGATTTGTATCATCTGTTTTACTTTTCGTAATCATCTCATCATTGTATCCGCCTTCAAACACACCAAGGAAAGAAAACGCTGTACGTTTTAAATTTTGCCGCATTTGAGCCGTTGCGCTGCCGTCGTGATTTCGTTGCCATTTCGTCATTGTTGTCCCTGTCCTTTCCGTGCCGCGGTGGATGTCATCTTTGTCGATTCTTTTACCTCATTGTCGCCTGAACAGTCAGCACTGGTTGAGTGATGATAACTTAACCGGTTAGCATATCATTTAACCGTTAACCTTAACCTGAGTACGACCGCTTAGAAATGATCCCACGCAAAGGTAGCACTCACTTTTAGCAGCCTTCTGATTTTTCTTTTTGTTCCTCTTCAATCCCACAGCTACGGATGGCGCCCTGTACTAGGTGCTCTTTTATTTATTTATTTATTTATTTATTATTTATTTATTATTTATTTTTTATTTATTATTTATTTATTTATGTTAGGTAATGTTGACATTTTAATGAAATCGTCTGGGGCAGCATAATCGCGCACTGTCCTTGGGCTCGAATACTCCATGTGGCCGTCATTCCGACGCTCGATGTCCAAATACATAATGGGCGAATTGAGAAGAAAAGTCACTATATACATGTTTAGTTATTTACGGTAAACATTTCAATTTGCTAATTGTGGCCTATGATTGTGAAAGGTGCGTCCGCCTTGGACGAACACCCAGGAGGGTGCTATTTCGGAGGGGTTCATTACGAACGTCGGCAACGAAATACATATGGCGTTCAAATTGCTTTTGTGCTTCTTTGCACGAAACGGCGTTTTTGCATTGCTTTGTGGAGATTGATTGAACAACACGATAGTCTTGTTACAATTTTGGTGCCGCATATATCCAATGCGTGCCACCCTTACTTCATTCCAAGTTGATACACCTTGCGAAATCCCTGACTACCGCTAATTGCAACATGCCAATGCCTCTGACACATGGGCAAAAGTCAAGTTCTTTGCAGTGAACACCTTTTGCTGCTCTCGTTACGTACCTCTGCAGAAAGCACTTGCGCGGATGACACACGGCAGCAGAACAGCTTCTTTGGCATGTCCTAAAACGAACACCGCAAAAACAAAAACAAAAACAAAAAAGCGCTGCTTGTTAAAGCAGCAAGATAGAAAAATCCTTTAAAAGCTTCGCATTTAATTACATTTAGCGATTGCCGAATTTAACATGTTTAATTGCTGAGGCTTACAATGTGTATCCTACACTTGCTTTTGCCCTTGCAGGGCGTTCTCCCATAGTTTTGTAAGGCCTATCTCGCCTTCTCACTGGACGCGAGGCTTCTTCTGGGGCTTTGCTGGCAGTGCTCGTTCGAGAGGCTTCATTCGACGGTGCTATCCCCGCCAAAACTAAGCAGCAAGTTACTGCCGGGATCCCTCCTGGCCGGCATGGCGGCGACGTGAGCGTTCGAGAGTATGACAAAAATGGCCTATTGCGGTTCGACAATTTAATACGACTAAAAGTTAAAACGTATCCGCAGAGTAACAAAGCACTTACGGGGCAGCGTATAGTTTTGTGACGAGGTCGTTTGTATTTATTAGTCGCGTACGCTGTCAGCGAGAGAACGCCCTTTACGCTCGAAAAGTAGATTCTCAAGCTACCTTTCCGCAAAGAACATTGCCGTGAGGAAGATACTCCTTTGTCGTGTGTCAGCGCACAGGAACACCTTTCCGGCAGATCAGTACTTCAGCGTGCTCGTGTGTCAGGGGTATAAGCAGAAAAATGCACACGCTTGGCCTTTCCCTCCTTCAGTGCTGCAATGCTGTGGGGTCGACGCTTTGCTGTGATTCTCGGATCCCCCAAGAAAGTTTGTTTTTCTCGCCAGACCCACTAGTCAGGTAGTAATAGTTCAGGTATTCATACCCCTGCCCCCCCCCCCCCCCCACCTCCGCCTCCTGCAAAATTTAAACCTGGATAAACCCTTGAGTAATTGGTTAGTACTGAATAAAATGCTTCTCCCCTCAAAAATTTTGAACAAGTGAGATCAGCGAGGATATTTTCATTCATTATTTTGTTGTTTACTCGCTTAGGAAAAATTGTTTGCAGTTCTCCACCTACCACGACTGCAAATTAAGCTTTACTTAGCGTGTTGCTCAGAGCATTTCCTCTGCTCTTTAAACCTGTTTTTAGGGGTGAGAAATATAAGAAGATATCTACTGCAATACTCACAACAGTGAGCAAATGACTGCTTTTCTAACTAGCCCTTCGCTCCCGACACTTCATTTCGTTTTTTTCTACCGCGAACCGCAGTGTTCGGGCAAGGAAAAGGAAAGTTTTGTGTGGATGTTGCGCGTTTCGAAACATCGGAAACATTAATATTGATCGGGAATGTAGTCCTGAGGCTTATGTGGCTTGAATGCAGCCGCAATGACAGTAAACCAGCGCATTTAGAAACTTAATATTATTGACGTTAAGGTAAATTACTGAACACAGATGTCAATCGATATTTCTAGCACAATGATAAAAGCGAAAATATAGAAGATGTTAAACTCTTTAAGTGCTATGTCCTCAGTCGTCTTCATACTTTGTTATCTCGTCTATTTAATCCGTCATGTAAAACTGGAAAAAGCGACGAAGAGATTTAAAGCGTAGTGTATATTTGCTGGTCATGCGAGGCGTTACTCATGCGCATGTTTCCGATTTACCTTAATGACGTAATATGGTTGACAGAAACGAAAATAACATGGGATAGAGCCACGAGCAAAGCTATAAGAAGGGACTAGTGCTGTAAACATTAATTTTTCTTTTCTTTTCTTTTTTTTTTTTGTAGCCAGTGCATGTTGGTTGAAGTTGAGTAATTCAGGCTAGGTGCACATGTATGCAGTGGATTGAACAAACTCTGCGCTGTGAAAGTGCGGCAGAAGACATATTTATTTTTTGGGGCTGCCATGGTCCCCAGCGCAGCTCGCGACTGTATGCGGCAGCGCTGGAACGCTGGCACCGTTACTCGCAGACTCCCAACCAAACACCAGCATTCCTTCTCATGATTCGCTTCGAGTGCGGTGCTTTTACGCACACGGCCCACCGTCTGCTTTGTGTCCGTCTATTTTCGAAGACCATTGTGTGTATACATTCCGGTGGGTTACGAGAAGCTTCGGGGGAATGACGGAGTACACCCCGTTCAGAAACGCGTAAACTCCGCGAGACTTGTTTTTTTCTTGTGCCGTGCATACGCATTGCAAATAACCAGGCACTGCGTGAAGAAAGAAGCTGCCTTCGGCTCGGGATGAAGAAACATAGGGTTGGCCATATTCCTTCGCTCGTAAGGGTCATTCGAGTCATGCGCCTTCGTTTCAGGGCGTGCGTACGCTGCCGTATGCGTCTTGGTAAACCTCTCTCGAAGGACATTGATTAAGGAAAGAAGTGAGAAGAAGAACTCGAACAGGTATTCCGTATACGTAGTCAAGCGAGCCGATATTATTTTGGTTCTCAGCCGTGGCATTGTGGGAAGTCTGACTACTCAAAAGATTGCTTTTCCAAAGTTGGTATATAAACATGCACGAGTACTGCAGGAGCGGTAAACGTAAGTTAATCGACTAATCTTCACAGATATACGCCAGTCCGAGCACTTCGTGCATCATAGACAACGAAAGTACGGCATGCATGATGGAGTTCTCGCGGCTTGTGAATGTTAAACGGGGTTCCTTGGTCCTTACAAGTACCACGAAACAGTGGAGAGAGGGAGGGGGATGGAGGTGCCCTTTTCTGGGAAGATGCCCTAAAATGGAGTGCAGCTGCTCAAGCACGAGCTTCCAGAGACCAGTCAGGCTAATTTATAACATTTATGGCCCTCAGGCGTACTTGAATGGCTCTATATCCCAAAATAATGTATTCTTGTGTTAACTGGTCCCTTAGCATCAACGGCTGATTTCATCTATCGTTGTACTCGACGACATTTCCCGTATAAGCGGCTGGACATGGGTTCTGTGACCTGGCGGCGTCAATGCGTAACTGAGGCTGCGGAAGCGAGATACAGCCTCTGGAAAAGATATTCTGACTTTCACGGCAGCGTCTGCAGCATTATTACATATTAAGCCACAGTATTGTTCCACCAAGGTAGTATATGGTCGTCATGGCAGCAGCAACGTTCAAACGGTACGTTTCACTTGTACAATACATCATGCGTCCTGAACGCAGAAATTTTGGTCTTTCTGTCTGTCATTATGTCACACGATTCAGCCACCCGGCCAAACTTTAAGAACTTGCCTAACGCCCAGCCATCTTGAACTAGTATCTGCGTTCATACTTGTGGACATTGTCGATCAACAAGCAAATATTGCGCATATCTGAGGCGCAGCATCAATATGTAAATATTAGGTGGTGTGTTCCTTTACTAGAACATACATAATACGTAATTCTAAAGACCTAGTGTTTGTTAGGGTGCGCTAAAAATGCGACGCTATGCAAGAAAAAGGCCTCTGCTGACGATTTGGTGCTGCCACCTGGCAGTTTCCCAGGGATTCTACCCAAGCTCATGTTTCCCGACGACGCTGCCAGATGGCGTCCATATCTCACGCAGCGTAGTACGGCCGGCAGAAGACTATCGTCTTTCGGCGACATTTACAGCGAAGCACGCAGATACGCGGCCAATTTTACTTCAGGATACATCTCTGAACTGGCGCGCAAAGGCTGTCGACAAGACTCCTGTCGGGCTTTCAGTCCCGGCATATTTTAGTGTGAATACCGAATATAGAGGCGTTCCGGGTGTTTTATTCGTGACTGTGTCTGTGAACCCTTCGGGACGAAATGCACACGTACCGGTAGCAGCAACGTCTTCTTTCTTTCGCATTCGCAGACTCGCCCATCGGTGGCATCGCCATGGTGCTAATCGCGCGCCAACCCTCGCGGTGGCCCCGCATGGGCTCGTGTGCGAGAACGACAACGACCAGCCCCGGCCGCGTCGACCGTAGGTGAGCACCACGGCAGTTCCAGCCGCTATACGTATTCTATCCGCCGGGAATTCCGCTCTTCGCGCCGACTACACACCGGTTCGACCCCCGTTCGCCATCATTCGGCCTTCCAAAGTTCCGCAACACGGAGCCATGCTGAGAGGCCCACCTTGTAGCCACTTCGCGTTCATTCGGCTTGCGTCGTCTGTCTGTTAGCGCGACCCTTTTTTCGTAGCTCTTATGCACAGCGTCAGCTGGCGCGCCAGAAGCGTCTATATGCTGCCTCTTCAGCGCGAAATGCGTAACCTCGCCGTCGTGTTGTTTGTTCTACGGGCACGGCGTGGCTCCCTCTGACGAGTGCGTGTGGCTCCTGGAAAAGAGCTTGTCATTGGTTTAGCGGACGCTCGTGCTGAAGAAAAGGTTTCTCTGACTGGATATTTTTATCTTTAAAGGAGCATTTGCATTGCTTCAGTGAAAGGAACGCGTTACTCGGCCTTTCTCTCAAGTGTTTCATGGAGACACGCTAGCATTTATGCGTCTTCCCTGCCAGGGCAGTTTCCCTCGCAACATCACGTCATTTACGTGAGCTCGCGTACACTTTTATTTAACATGAGAGGTTGGCGCATACTTATGACTGTTGAATTTTCTTATCGGTGCGTTCATAATGCGCGCAACGTTGTGCACTGCATACGTGTTTACTTGCTGCATGAAACGTTCGCAATAATTGTAAACGTTTCATGCGTCTGAGCGTAGTGTACTTATGCTGGCCGTTCTAAACTGCTCGTAATATAAGCCAGCGGCCTCTGAAAACCAGAAACCTCCCGCAAAACAAAAAAAAAAACAAAAAACGCGCAAGGATCCATTCAGAAGAGAGAGCAATGAGCGTGAATGATTGATGCGCCGTTGACGTCAATTTAGTTAGCTTTTGAACAGTGTCACTGCATGCAGCGTTGCCGCTACGCAAACTCGTAGCTTGCGCCGCGAAGTGCGCACGTGACGCACATGGGAAAGTATGCATAGACAACTTTATTTTGTATTCACGAAGGCCGTCATCATGTTCTTTCAAGCTGATGATTTTTAAGTTTTGCATGTCGTCATATCAAATTAACAAGGTCATTAACTGCCCAATGCATGCCTACAGTCTATAGTCGCTGCAGATGCAAAGCAGTAGTGCAGGCAGCCCACGATGACGGCACCTGAAAGCATTCGAAAACTAGTCAGTTTATTCAAAGATGATTGCACAAGTATTTAACATTGGACAAGTATATGACGTAGGCTCGATTGTATCCAGCTAGCACAACATCGTGATAGATACCAATGAGCAACAAACACATATGTCTCTTTCTCCGTACTGTCATTTCTTCTCTGCGGCAAAGTTCTAAGAAGAGAACAAATAATATAAACCATAGCTAACATTTCACAACCTAAAAAGAAAGACTGCCCATCGATAAAGCCCTTTCGTCTTAAATATTACGAAATGATCGCCTTATAGGGGTGTGGGAAAAAAAAATAGAAGGAAATGGAAAGAACAGCTCCTCTTACCACTGACGTCGGTATGTACTGTCGGTAACGGTGGAATGAAACAGGAATCGATATAGTAAGCTCTTCTTCCCTTTATGATTAAATTTCACGTTGAAACACGGCGTAGGCAATACATGCATGTGCACTAGCCTACAAAACAAGCTTTGGAGAACACGCGGGTGACAAGCAGACACGGTGCGCTTCAAAAGTATGTTAAAATCCGCACTGAAAAGCTGCTTGTTGGCTTGAAGAGGTTAGATTTGAACATCCCGGCAGCATGAGTAATCGTAGTTTTATAAACTCTGCGGTCTCCCCATGTGGTCTGCATTAACGTACTGTACGTGCTTACGGGTAGCACAATGAGACGGCCGTGCGTGGCATCCTTGCCCTAAAGTGTGTGTCTGCTTGAGGCGCAGGCCGGCCGGCGGCCGTGAGATGCAGGGCGTCGGCCGCGGTCTGGCATGCTGACCTGGGCCGACACGCCCTACCGACGCTGCACGCACTGGCCCCGGGTCTACTCTTCACCTGTCGCGTGTCTCCTTGGCCGTACGACGTGTGCCCTGGAGCGTGCAATGCCTCTCTGACGCCCCCTGCCGCTGCGCTACGAGACGACCGCGCATACCGCGCTGTCCGAGCACATGCGCTCGCGCGTCTCCTAAGTCGACGCAGGCTGCGTCCGTAAGTATACGCTCTGCGTGTGCTGGTATTAACGCAAACCCAAGCACTCTCGTGCTTCGAGCGATCGCACGAATTGCGTTCATTATGAAAGTGTTTTAAAGCAGTCGTTGGGAATGACTGTACGAACTACAATGCGGCACACAGACAGGGTTACAGCAACAACAACATCAATAATAATAATATAATACAATATAATAATAATAATAATAATAATAAAATAATAATAAGAATAATAATAGATTCTGCGCTCGCGTCAGGAAAAGTAAGACTGTTTATGTTGGTTCGGCATAGTTAAAACGAACCAGTGCTCATTCACAGA